>CANXYI010628219.1:0-14800 GCA_948208565.1 Hura crepitans
AAATCAGACACTCCTTTGGAGTGCATTTTAATTACTCCAGAATCATCTTTATTCTCTCTAGCTAGTATTCAACCTTGGCTGCATCATCTATATTAGTTCTTTCAAAATCAATAGCTTTCATTTTTTTAACTCGTTTAAGATAGGTCTTCTGGATAGCCTATAGTTGTGGTTACTATTGCTACTATATTGGTTGTTATGGCACTAGTGGTAGTGGTTGTGGAATAGTTGTTGCTATAGTTTGCCTTAATAAATTAGCCATTTGTTTTATCCATGATGGTGGTGCTTATGCGTGTGCTTGTTCTTATGCCAGCTGAGCAAATGTAAATTATGTTCTATCACTAGGTATAGATGGTTCTACCTGTACTGGTTCATTGACTATTGGTGGGGCATGACTTTGTACCTCTTCCACTTCACTAATTGGAACCCTTGAATACTTATCTTTGATTTATATCAAGAAATAAATATTAGCCCCCAAGTAGTACAGTGTCATGCGGCGTATAGACATGTCAACCCTGTGGCATTGATATGCAGTCTAATGCACCTAGAAATGCCTAAACCTAAACTCTGATACAACAAAATGTAACACCCCTCCCTTGACCTAACAGGTAAATTCGAATGAAGGATGCCACATTATGACACCTCCTACCCGAACTGTTACCAATCCTAATAAGAGATGACACAAAAACTAATTTGTATTATCTTTACCATTTTCTTCTTAAAACCCTTTTATATGAATAACACACATTGTAATGCCGCAAAAATCCCGACAATTATAAATAGTACTTTCTTGAGATGAATAGTATTTTTGAGACCCAGGATTCATTGAAGTCAATGGATGAAAATATTAATGATAAAATAATTTTAGGCAAAGTTTGAGATCAATTGGAAGTCATTTGAGTGGTTAAAAATGCTGAGAAAGTTTTTATTGAACTGTCTTCGAAATAGTGACCAAGGTAAAGCTTAATCATAAATTATTTTCAAAGTTGTTTAGAAAATTTTAAAACTTATACGACCTGATACTTAAAAATTCTAATGAGCCTAATGGCACTAGAATTGGAATTTTTAGATATCGAGATGTAATTTTTTGAAAATCGGGTGACATGAAAAATAGTGTATTCAATTGATTTTCCTCATTTTTTGAGCTCCAATTTTTAGAAGAGTATGGGGCATAATGAAAGTGAATTTTTAAATAAAAATGGAAATTAAATGGTTATGGAAAAGGAAGAAAATTTAGGGAAAAAGGGAGGAGAAAATACATAATTTTTGAAAAAGTATAAATAAGTCAACTTTTAAATAAAAAGTCAACATTTTACAACACACCTCTCCTCTCTCTTTTTCCTCAAGTCGACAACTTGCTTCTCCCTCCTCCCCCATTTTTTATTCTTTCCCCTTCATTCTAAGCCCATTCTTGCCCCATTAAAAGGATTTAGAGTGCCTCCACACCCTTTTGAGCATCAAGGAAAAGGAATTTATAGGAAAAACGGCTTGAAATCTTTAGTTTTCAAATCTCATAAATAGTGACACATTTTGGTTTGGGTAAGATTTTCCAACTTTGGTTATTTTTCCTAGGTTTTAGGGGTGCCTAAGAGAGGTTCTATGGTTTTAGATATATTTTTAAAGCATCGGTTGATTTATTATGAATTTTCAAAGAATTTTTTAGTTTATGTTAGAAGTTTCCAAACTGAACTGTGATAAGGGAAAATCTAAGGCATAGATAGGCCTTAGGGTTCCTCTTTAACACCCTCGATATATGTAATCAAAATAGAATATGTAATTTTGGTCATAAACATTAAATTTCCATAATGTGCTTATTACGTCGTAAATGCTCATAATTGTGTAATGCCTTGAATTTGATGCATTTAATGGGTTGTATGGATTATGTAAGTTTGTTAATATGTTTTAAATGATGAAGATTAATTAGGATTAAGTAATATACATAATGTGCTCATATGCCATGAAATGCCTAATATGGAAGTAAATGAGGTTAAAATTGGTTGACATAGTATTTGGGTCTTATTATGCACTAAATGATATTCAATCATGTTTTTGACATATACGAAAGTAAATAGAAGTGTGAGAATGCATTAGAAATGAATCATGTTCAAACTATGCTTATTTAGTCTAATTGGACATAATATGGAAAAATGACCTTATTTGTGCATATATGAGTATTCCTCATGTTATTATGCATAACAGTTATGCTTGCTTATGGTACAAGATAAATGTGTTATTATAGGCATTTTGTGAGCATTGGCCGAATGAAATATAGTGCCTTAAGTAAGTGTGGTTATTTTTACTTGAATTGCTTTAGTAAGTACATAAATGTGTTATGTTGTGTATCATGAGAAATGATAGATTGATGTATGACATTTAGATTAAATACTGAATTATGATGAAATAAAGGCATTTTAGGTGTTAGATGGGTTTAATATGATATTTGAGGTCCTGTATTGTGGATGGCCGAATGGCTTGAAATGCAAACCTTACGTGTGTTGTATGTTGGCATGAGTCAAATAATGAATAAGGATATGGTTTCCTAGTGGTCGAATGGCATAAATAGGCATAAGGCTTGTAAGTCTTATGAAATGAACACTAATTAGGTATATGTAAAGGTTATAATTAAGCCTAATAGAGTGTGGGACAAAAGGCATTATGAGAGTGAATATGTAAGGAAATACATGATTTGTGACAAAATGTGTGTATATATGTTTTATTCATTGTTATTGATTATGAACATGAATGGTAACATATAAGTAATGAAGTTTTGGACCAAATTATGTTCTAAAACTGAGATAAGCTTAAAAGTGTTATTTAACACTAGTTATGCCATATTATGTGCAAATATATGAACAATGAGGCATAAAGTGTCTTTGATGGACTTGTGACCTCAAATGAATGTGTATGTGAATAATACATGTTAGAAAATCATTAATGAAATGGAAATGGTGCTTGAATGTGTATATGGCACAAATATGGCATAATGATACATAAAAAGGCTTATAATTGCTAAAGTGATGTTTTTAACGAAATAAAGTAGTTTTAGTCATTCAATGGCTAAAATAAGTAAGTTAAAACTATTTAAGCTTACTTAATGAGGTGAAACAAAAATTTAACGATTTTAGCCCATGAGATGTAACAACCCAGAAATAGATAGGTTGACCAGTCAGCTAGGGGATATAACAGTTGCTAAGGCACTTTCGTGCCTAGATGATGATCTAAGGGTTCACTTTTAGTCTTACCTACATATTTATATTAAGGTCTTTGGATGTGCAGTCACCATAAGGTTTTGTAATGGGTCAATGCACAATATGCGTGTGCAGCCACCGAAAAGTTTCATAGGGGCCACTGTACAACTTTATGCTGGTGCAGTAGTCGAAAGGTCCTAAATGTAGGCCATTACATATTTGTTGATGTTATTATCCATAGGTTGAGGTTATTCAAAATAAGCTTAATTTAATAAGTCAAACAATTAAATTAACCTATAAAGTACACCAGGATAGCTAATATGACGGTTAGTACATATATGAATTGATAATGGCTTAATTTAATGTCGGCTAGTTTTAAATGCTTAGTTCCATATATGTGTGATATAAATATCATTATGCATAACATATGTCTTCTCTATCACGGACATGGCATATCACCATTATGCTTAATCATTAGGAAATATGTAGGTTGGTCATGAATAGAAATAAAATACATGTATATATGGTATATTAAAATGCTTAATTATTACATGTTATTTTAATTACACCACTAAGCATTGGCTTAGCATGTCGTTTGTTTACAATGGGTAAGTAAGAAGTCTTTTTGAATCTCAAGCCTCAGAATGTCAAGAATTATCAAGAGAAGGCCTTTCTTTTGGTAAAGATTGTAATGTATTACAGTATATGATGTATAGGTAGCACTCAAATGGGTAGGTAAGAAGTTTTTTTGAATATCAAGCCTCAGAATGTCAAGAATTATCAGGAGAAGGCCCTTCTTTTGGTAAAGATTGTAATGTATTATAGTATGTGATGTATAGTACATATATGAATTGACAGTTATTTAAAGGTTTTATTTTGGATTTCAAAGTTTGTAAACCTTTATAAGCTATTAAATTGTGTGTATGGTTGTATGATATCTCTTCCTAAGGTTGAGATATCTTGTGATTGTGTTGTGTGCTATTGGAGTGATTAAAGGATCACATGAAGTGGTGGAAGTGTGTGAAATGCATATAAAAGTGTATTTGCTTATGCAAGTTACTATTTAAAATTTGGGATAGTGCCTGGTATAGCCGTTATGCAATCAAAATTTTGGCATAAGGATTCCTAATTTTTGAATATGTAACACTATTTGAAAAAGTTTTTTTGAAAATTCGTACTTGTACAAGTACATGATTTTGATAAGAATGTTTTATAACAAGTAATAAGAAACAGTGAGTTTGGATATTTTAATATGTGTGCACACTTTAGTTGGGCTCAGCGACTGGCCAGCGTTCGGACTAGGTAAGAGGTGTCACACTTAGGACACGTAGGCCCAATTTACCAAAACAAAAAAAAATCCATGCAATTATGAACAATCATATTGGGTATAGTCTATAACTAGTCATCATGCCAAAAACATACACCCTTAGCACGCATTCTAATACATCACATGTTTTAAACTTGAAAATATTGATTTAATATCATACTAGTATTATAACTATTTATAAAACTAGTTAGGTTTATTAACTTGAACAGTTGGTTATACATACTTGTAATCATGGAGTTTTAATCAACATTAAATATGCAATTTAATTATTAAATCACATTAAATTACTAAACCACATTACTCCATAAATAAGTTCTAATCAAATTTAAATTCTGAAACAAACAAAGATTACAAGCAAATTCAAAATCAATCATTCTAAACCATATCTCTATTAATCTTAGTTCTGAACACCAAAATTTTCCTTTCTTTGATTTAATTCACTTTATGTATGAGATAAGCCCCATATAATTGAGTTGTCATGCTTAGCACTAATACCACTTTGTTATTTATATGTATTGGAATCTAGTATTCACCATGGTAACTTCACACTCAAATCATACGAGTACCACTTCCCTTACTATATCAATAGTGCCTTCTATCTTAAAAGTAATAACAATTACTACTACTTCTCAAGTTTTAAGTTTTCATGTAAGTTCAGTGGCCACAAGGCACATGTCATCACTTCTTCACCTATTATCAATGTGCTTTGGAGTTTATGATAAAATATATTTTTGGATATACCTAATCTCCCTTTTTAACTTAAGCTATATTAAAATAAATGCCTCAATTCATTTTATCCTGACCTTATCACATTCCCATAACATTAAACACCTTATATAATTCCACTTCCTTTTACCATACTTACTCCATTGAAACAACCTACTTAGTAATCTCCTTACCACTATTTGTCAATTTCAAGAAATCTTAGATTTCTAAAACACTTTTAAAGTTCTCCAAGATATCTAAACTTTTCTAACTACTTCCCTTCTTAAAACATTGCTTATAGGTTCTCAACACTTGGACATTTTAAATTCCCTGGTACTTTGCCATATCTTCTCACATTTATATAACCTACAATTTGTTTTTATCTTGTAGTTTCATAATGCTTACCTTTCTCCAACTGTCTCCTTTGTCCTCTTTCCTTCAACCTATCCCTCATTCCTTAAGCAACCTCACAATTGCTGCATATTTCTCACCGTGTTATAAAACTAATCTTATCTATCTTTCTCGACTCAATTCATCTCAGCTTACCCTATCCCTTATCTCACCTTTTCAAGCACCATTTTATTACTCATCATTACTAGTGTGATTCTATCAAGTCCTTTCATGTCAGGGCTAAATGTATGCCATGCTTGAGTTATGGTTATAGATAGGTAATGGCAAATGCAAAATGAATGTGATGATGCAGGTGTGCAAGATGTCAATATGCAAATTATGACAAATGATGCATAACCCAATCCCAATGTCACATGTATCATCAAGGAGAAGATAGCCCTCATATTCAATGACATTGATAGGTACCTCAATTGCTCCTCTAACTATTTATAGCCCTTTCTTTAGACTTACTCCACTAATTTTCTATTTGAACACTCTACACATCTCTTTGTTTGACTT
Organism: Hura crepitans; assembly: GCA_948208565.1. Taxonomy (NCBI): domain Eukaryota; kingdom Viridiplantae; phylum Streptophyta; class Magnoliopsida; order Malpighiales; family Euphorbiaceae; genus Hura; species Hura crepitans. The sequence goes on from CANXYI010628219.1 coordinate 6,127, forward strand.
TATTTCCTCAAGAGTTCTCTATTCTTCTCTATTTTTATCCCTCATCCTCTTATATCCTTTATAGCCTTAGCTATCAAGGCATCACACCTATTATCCAGTCACATCATAATCATTCATCTCTAACATTTTCTTAGAGCACTTTGGTCATCACTATTAGATCTTATTACTATAAACATAATCCTTTCTTTTTTGTATATACTCCTCCTAAGTCTTTACCTTATCTAGTATTGGATTCCAATTGTTCTCTTTAATCGTTATCTAGATACCTTTAAGTTGTTGGATACTATATCGCTAAGTCTTTTTACCTAAATCTTTTACTATTAGAGATTAATTATACAACCTAAGGCTAAAATTAGGCTCTTTCCACCCATCTAACACTTTCACTAATTAACATGCCTTCCCTTCATCATCTAGTCACCTATATGGGACAAACATATAATTAAGTTATCATTTTCCTTATACTGAGTTCATTACTCCTTCCCAACTAATGAGGTAATCTCATTCATTTTAGCTTCACACAAAAAAAAATGTAATTCAATAGTCCATAACACTATAACCTTTTAGGATAAACTCAACCTTAAACTTTTCCTCTAAGTATCCAAATACATCTCACAATTTCAGCTAAGTTGTGCCTCATTTCCCCTTAGGGAAATCAATTGTCTCCATATTTCCCATCATTCAAGTTATATTTCTTGACCTATCTAGGGCTATCACAACTATGTTCATATGGGAGGAAGAGGATCCTAAGCACTTATTATAGTAGTGCATCTTTCAACTACCTTTCTCTAAAAAGGAGTTCACTTACTTATCTTACTTTGCACTTTTGAATAATAGGTATAAACCTACAACAGTGTAACTAACAGTAGCATACCTTTCTAACCTTAGGGCACTCATGTATTTCTTCACCTAGAATCACCTAAACCCACTCTGATACCACCTAATGTAACACCTTTTACCCAATCTATTACCAAAATGAATAAGAGATATCACTTCCTGAAGGTCACCCATCTTTTTTCTACTCCACCATGTTCTCATTTGACCTCACACAAAATAATAACTATATATAAGTTAATAAAATTCTAGCAGCATACTGACTGTTCAATAAAAGGCCAAAAGTTTGAATTTGCAAAGACACACGTTTAAAACCATTCTCAAACTCCATCACAGTCACTGGGTCTATCTGACCCTTTAGTCATCCTCAACAAGATCATCACCATGTCAACACCTTAATTAGTGTAACACATATGCATCAATCAGATCAATAACTCATCATAAATCGACAAGCATATATGAATCATATAGTTCAAAGCCTAAACCATTGCATAACTTAGTCAAGATATTCTAACAACATCATATGGTACATGTTCATTCTTAAGACTACCCCTTCTTCTACATGAGTGCCAAAACCTACCTCTTATATATGCTAATACCCATGGGACATCCCTCTTGGCAGTCTCTTACTATACTACTACATAAAGCAGTGCTATTAGCTATCGTCTAATGCCTACGCATCGAAGAAACCAACACGCTGAGTATACACTAGGTGGTGAATTTAATGGAATGTGCATTGTATAACACACACATGTCATACAAGCATGCAAGACCATTTGTTTATATATATTATTATCATATCACCATTCTTATGTAAGTACTCAGATTATTATTTTATGTTATACCCTTTTTTATTACCTTCACACCTTATAAAGTCAGAACCATAGAGCATCTATTTATTTATATATTTACCCTTCTATTAAGTCTAGTCCCTATGATAGTTTTAATGTATTATTACCTTTATACCTAGTATATGTTATGTATTATTAAGTCTATACACATCTATCCTCACATCTTTAACTCATTATGTTAATGGGTTTATTGTACGTTCAGATCCAGTACATTTTTCATCAATCTATTTCCAATCTTATCATGTCATTTTATCACGTCATTTCTTTTAATTTATCATTTGTCATCATTTTAGGCCCATACTCAAGAGACACCATTAAACACTAGATAACATGATCTAACTTGTGTAGTGGCCCATATTTTAGACCTCAGTAATTGTACCTACCTATCTCTATCCGATAGCAGGGATCAGTTCCATAGAACCTCTTAATACAGGAGTGGCAGGGTTCAATCCTACTAGACTTCCCAACAAGAGGGATAACAGGTATTAGTCTTAGGAGACCTCCTAATATCCCAAGCCTTAGCATCAATGGATAGTAAGGATCAGCTCATGTGGACCTTCTAATATCTATGACAATATGGGTAATAGGGATTAGCTTGTGTAGACTTCTAAATACCTCGGGTAGCAGGGGTTAGTCTGTGTGGACCTCTCAACACCCTGGGTAGTAGGAATTTGTCCATACAACGTCCTAGTACCTAAAGCATGTAGGCTCCCATCAAACTCTGATAGCTACACCCACCAAATAATAGGCTATGATCCTCATAGATCAAGCCCCTAGCAGCTGCTAACTCTTTAGTTGATCAGTCGATGTATCTAATAACTAGTCTAGCTAATACGGGCCATTATTCCATACTCCCCTTTTTATTAGTCATGTTTAGTTATGTACCTATCCTTAATTTACTCATTGTCATCCCACAAGGCTTTCCTCAAGTTTTATCGTTAACGATTTCAAGTTCTTGCATTCTCATTATGACCACTTTATAGTTAATGATTATGTCATATCTCGCATTATAGGCATCATCTTGAACACCTTCCATTTGAGTCTTGCATCTTCACTATTCACTATATCTATAATCTGTATTCCAGTCATAATGTTAATTTAGATTATCCATTATTTGCTAATATTGTTTTAGGTTTCTTAGTCTAGTTTAAGTTTCAAGTACACTTACCCTTTGTTGCTTTATACTTATACATGCCAATATACCTGGTTTATTTATTGCCAATTCTCCCACTTTAGTTAATCACATACTTTCTTTATTCATTTTACAATGGAGTTATATTGTATAATGTTATACACATACATACTAATTAGCCCACTAATTCTCACATCTTAAGGCATGCTTTTATATTATATTATTTAACCATTCATATAAAGCCATTTCCATTATCTTACCATATGATATTAGATTGTACATAATATTGGGTCATTACACCTTATCTTTCAAAATTAGATCAATTACTTATAGTTTTATTCGAAGTTAAATCCATTATTTATGGTGTTATTCTCGTGTTTAACACCACTCCATATTAACTCATTACACACATTCCTCTATTTTCAATTTTTTATGCACATCATGCTTACCACCGCATTACCTATTCATTTACATTACACACACGACTTAACCTTACCCATGCACACACTTATTTTCTAACTATACTAATCAACCACACTAGGTTCATATACATACCCTAACTTTTACATCATTTTTACATTCCAAGATTATTCAATAGTTAACTACCAACTCATTCCAGTCAAGTACATCTAATTACATTATCACATACATGAATTTCTCTTTGTATACCCTTAGACCATAAGATAAAAATACATATACATATAATTTTCCCTTGTTTTCTTCTCTCAATCTTGCCTATTACTCTCTCACCAATTCATTAACATCACGTATCCTAACTAACCACACATGCACACATCCATTCTCTATAAACATATCATTTAGCTATAACCCGAATTAATACATGCACATTATTTTGTTTCCATTTCTTTATACTTACATATTCACCATCATCACTACACCTCACACACAAATTCACCATGTATAAAACACAACATACATACATAACACATTACTTCCATACACACACATTTATATATAAGTTATGTAACAACCAACATACATAATGCATATTACATTAAATTCACTTATAGTGGACTTTAAAACACTCTAATTGCACTCTAGAATCCTTGGTTTCCTCTTTCTCCATCAATCTTTCCACCTTAACCACAAACATATTAGGGTTTTAACTTAGAAAATTTTTACAAAAATCTACGTAGCTCCAAATTAAAATCTATTTACATAAGCATCCTATACACCTTAAATACTATCTAATAAAAATAAGAAACCTTGAAAGAAATCAATTACCCACTAAAGCATTACTATTCGCCAAGTGTTATTTTCTCCCAAATTTATTGAATTTCTCTCAATTAGAGAAAATAGTGCATTTTAGGGTGTAAAATGAAGAAACAAAGAAAAGGAGAATTTATGGGGGAGGCGTCAGCCATAGAGAGAAAAAGGGAGAAGATGAAGTGGTTTTGCTCCCTTAGACCTACACACACCATACACCTTTTATATTATGGTGATGGATGGCCAAGATTACGCCACATAGCAATCGGACAACCTCGATTTATCCCATTTATGTTTTAATATTTAAAAATGCAAATTAAATGTTCAAGACCTCTAAAATTATTTCTTTTAGTGCCAAAAATTCTTGAATCTCTTAATCAAGGGGTCTCGAGCCCAAATTCTAAGGGAAACTAGTTAAACTATTCACTTATGTAATTAAGAAATTTAGATATAATATTAAATGACCTTAAAAAATTTTGATTTCACCACCATCAAACTCATTAAAATTTTTGACTATCAGGTTATGCTTTTTTTGGGTCAGTTCGAGCATGTCTCGACCATTTTCCTAGCCCAGTGCAACTTAAGCCACCGTTCATTAGTTCTTGACATGAAAAAAATTATTGGTTTAGTGAAAAGTGCTAATTATTTCAATTACATCATCATTTTGCTGGTTAAAGTTTTGTGACTGGTACTCCCCTTTTAGCCACCTCAATAGGACCTAGCTACTTTGAGGGTACTATTCACTCCTCGGGTTACACTGTTTCGAGAACTAGGTTTTACGAGCGTTACACGTATCTTTCTTTATTTATAACATGCTTTTCAATAGATACTTTATTCTCCTAAATTATAGTTCTTTTTATTTAATATATATTCTCTGAGTTTCCATACTTTTTTATTAAAATTTTACAGTTTATTCTATATAACATATTATACAAGATGTCATCTACCTTTTGTTTCTTTTCATTAATGTTCCACTAATCTTTTATTTCATTATTCACTCAACCTAGCCCATACTTAGCAGACTCAACTCTAATGCTAGATAACGAGATCTCACTCTATGCAATGGCCCACATTTTGGACGTCATGGCGACTACACCTATATGAAAGTGTGCAATGGCCCTCAAAGACCTCACGGATGCTGTACTAGCATAACATATTACTATAGGTGTGCAATGGTCTTATTGAACCTTCCAGCAGTTGCACTGGCATTAATAATATGTGTAGTGGTTCTGTTAGACCTCCTGGCTATTACACCCATATTACATATCAATATAAGTGTGCAACGGTCCTATTAAATCGCTCAGTAGCTTCACCCGTATTAAGAATATGTGCAGTGGTTCTATTGGACCTCCCGATAGCTGCACCTGTATGAAGAATACAAATACAATATCAAGGTAATCTGGTAGTTGCTACAGATCCCTAGTTGACCGATAACCTATCCAAAATGTGTCTAATTCATATGGGCTATTCTTAATTCTCATTATACTTCTCTTTCTAATCATTCCAATCCATATATTGATTTCCATTTTTATTTCCTTTTTCATCAACCCATTCCATTCAATTATTATAAGAAATTAAAATCATAGTTATCATAATTTTCACTGCCATATCTCATCCATGTTAATATAAAAATATAACTTTCATAACTATTTATTAAAGCTAACAAATTACCATAACTTTTCGTATACTTTAAATGATAGAATTTGCACAATACTTACATTATTTACAACATATTTATCTTTATCGTATTTTATCTTTCTTGATCTATGATTTAACTTTCTTTAATTTCTCATTATTTAGTTACTTCTGATAGACGTATCCCTTTGCTTTATTACTCATTATCATTATGCATTTCTTTATTTATTAATGTTTGAATATTTACATAATAATTCAATACTATTCATAATTCATTTATAATTCTTCTTAGATTTCCATTACCTATACTATTTCTTTAAAATTATCATTTATATCCATTGTATTTATTATTTTACACACTTAATTTTGTTTGCTAATTCACATAAACCATAAATATGTATTAACTTTAGTTTAGAATACACACACCTTATAATGCCCGAGAATCCCTGTTTCATGAATAATACCTCTCGAGGTAGGAATAATGTTTTTTGCATAATCAGGATACACTAAGGTAACCGAGGGGGAGTACTAGTCATAAAACTAAAATGAGTAAAATAATGATGAAAATAAAATAATTAGTTCTAGTCATTAAGCCAATACAATTTTTCATGTTGAGAACTAGTGAATAGTGACTTGAGTATACATCAAGCTGGGAAATGGTTGGGATGTGCTGAACTGACCCAAAAATAGCATGACCTGAAGGTTAAAAATTCCAATAAGTCTAATGGTGGTGAAATTAGAATTTTCTAAGGTCGTTTGTTGAATTTCCCAAATACTTGAGTGAATAGTTACCTAGATTTTCCTTAGCTTCTGGACTCAAGATTTTAGGGGTCCTTTAATTGACAATTTTGGTAATTTTTGGCACTAAAAGAAATAATTTTAAAGGCCTTGAACATTGAATTTGCATTTTTGAAGTTTAAAACATAACTAGAACTAATCTGGACCATCGAATTGACACGTGGTACGATCGTGGCTGTTCTTGTGCATAATATAAAAGGTGACATATGTTCCCCCATTTTGGTCGATGCCATACACATATACACCTCCCAATTTTTTTTCTTTAATTAACCTTAAATTCAAGTGATTTCTTCAAACTGATCCTTTTGTCTTGGGCTCTACAGTCTCTTGAACACAAATATATTGAGAAAAAGCCAAGAAATTGCTTATTTGGAGAGAATTCATCACTTGGTGAATAGTGACCATTTAGAGTGTAAGTGGCTTTTTTCGAGGTCTCTTATTTTTACTAGGTAGTATTTGAGGTGCAGATGATGTTAATGCAATTAGGTTTCAGTTTGGATATGTGTAGATTTCTGTATAATTTTTCTAAGTTAAAACCTATTATGTTTGTAGCTAAAGACAAGATTTGGTGGAGGAAAGGAAAGACAAGGTTTGAAAGGCATAATTGGAGTGCTTTAAAGTCTATAGTAAGTGAATTTAATGCAAAATGCATTGTGTGTTGTGTATGTGTACATTTCAAGTGTATATGTATGTGTATAGAAGTGATGTATAATATATATATATGTGTTTGTTTGATCATGGTGAATATGTGTATGAGATAAGGTAATACATGTGAGCATGAATGAATGAAGAAAGAATCAAAAAACAATGTGTATGTGTGTGTGATTATGGTTTGGCTAAATGGTGTGGCTTGGTGTACACGTGTGTGCATGTGTGAGCAATGGCATGTAATGTGATAATGAATGAGTTAATTAGTGGTAAATGTGAGTAGCATGAATAATTGAGGTGAACTAGTATGTGTTTGGGCATAATGGTAAAATAATGTGCATGGAGGTGGAAACTTGTGTGTGTGTGAGCTAAAGCAAGGTTAAGGCTTGTATAAGCTTGAATATGTGAGGTAAGAGTAAATGGCATAACAAATTGACAATAATTGGAATGCATGTATATATTGGCAATGTAAGGGTATGATAAAGTAAAAGGTTAATGTCTTGACTATTTGGCACACTCTGGTGTAATAATGTATGAAACCGTAATGAGGCAAGTAAGACCTATTATTATGATGTATTATGTGATACTAGCATGAGGATAGTAATGAAAAAAAATTATTGATGAGACATTTTTAAGATGGTTGAAGTAATGGTTAAGGAAAAATGTGTGCATATGACCTTACATGTCATAAAATGAATCACAAAGGAATGAAATTATAATGGTTAAATGATGGACTTAAGAGAAGATTGGGGCTAGCTCATATTAGCTAGACCACTTACTAGATAGGTTGATTAGTTAACTAGAGAGTTAGTAGCTGCTAGTGGCTTTGGTCTATAAGGATCATTGCTTGACTATAGTGTATAGCAGGTGCAACTGTTGAGGTTCTAGATGTGAACCTTCACACTCTTAGGTATTAGGAGGTCCACATGGGCTAATCCCTGCTACCCATATTGTCTTAGATATTGGGAGGTTCGTTAAGGCTAATCCTTGCTATCCACTAATGTTAGGGTACTAGGAGGTCTATCAGGGCTAATCCCTACCTTTTCAGTATTGGAAGGTTCTTATGAGCTGATCCCTATTATCAGATGGATATGGGTAAGTGTAGCTACCAAGGCCCATAATGTGGGCTACTGAATAGGTATAAATCCCGTTATCTAGTGTTAAAAGAGTTATTTTTCGAGTATGGGCCACAAAGATAAAATGAATATAGTGTTTTATTACACAACTGTAAAATGTCACATGTTAAAATATGAGTACATAATTTACTTACAACTTGCAAAATGATGACTTAAATTCAAAATGGTTGTAAGGTAAGTTAAAATATATAATTGGTGTAACACCCCTATCGGGTCACAATAGAAACTCGATAACCGGTGCACCTATAATCCTGCTTTTCACCTTATTCTGTCATAATCCTATACCCACTTGAGACCTCAAGCCTTATATTTAGCCTCAATATAAACATTACGTAACAAATCACCCAAGTACTTGTTCATTAATGCCAACCACTTATCATACAAATATAGAATGTAAATAAATTACAAACCCACAA
>CANXYI010628397.1:0-16412 GCA_948208565.1 Hura crepitans
AAATTTGAGCTCAAAAACAAAGAAAATTCAATTAAAATGCAACTTTTTAACTTTACTCGATTTAGTAAAAATACTTCTCAATATTCAAAAATTCTAATTATAGTGCCAATGGACTATTTGAAATATTCGAGTATCAAGTTATATCTATCCTGGAATTTTTTGAGTAACTTTTTGAATATTTTTATGATTCAGCTAAAACTAGGTCACTATTCACAAGACACTGCTGTAAAACCTAAATGTCATTTTTAACCACCTAAATAACTTTATTTTGACTTTAAATTTTATCTAATATTATATTATGATTAATACTTTCATTCAGTAAAATTAGTGCTCTCGGCCTTGGGAAAAACTATTCACGTCCCAGGAAGTCCTATTCATAAGACTAGAATTTTTTAAGCGTTACATTTTTTCCTCTCTTAAAATAAATTTCATCCTCAAAATTGCCTAGTTCGAACAACTGAGGATATTACTTTCTCATCTGAGGTTTTGTCTCCCAGGTTGCTTCTTCCATGCCATGGTATCTCTAGAGCACTTTTGCAAAAGGCACGGTCTTATTTTGTAGTTTCTTCACCTCTGTTGCCAAGATTCTCATAGATTCCTCTTTATATAAATCTAGTCTAATCTTTACTTGTTTAGCTGACAATACATGTGAAGGATCTGATCTATACTTTCGAAGCCTGGACACATGAAAAATGTCATGTATCTACTAAAGTTTAGAAGGCAAGGCTAGTCTATAGGCTACTGATCTTACACATTTTGTCACTTCATATAGGCTAATAAACCTCGAACTTAACTTTTCTCTCTTGCCAAATTGCAGAACCTTCTTCTAAGTAGAAAATTTAAGGAACACTTTATCTCCCACTTTGTATTAAATATCCTTCTGCCTGTCTGAAGTTGCCTTCAATCTGTTGTTAATAATCTTTACCTTCTTATCAGCATCTATAATGTTCATGTTTCTAGGCTTCATGAATAGTGCCATAAGGTCTGAGAAGTGCACCTAGGGTGCTGGGTCACTTGCACATAGACCGAGGCAGTGACACTGGTCATGAAACTTTAAGGGGCCTTAATTTGATGAAAAGAGCAAAATTTAAAAATTTAGCAGAATCAATAATTCATTTAGAACTGAAAGCTACCCTCAGTGCAACAAAATTTTTTTAGCCCGGGATTGACCTAAGATGTGCTTGGATGGACCCAAAAATAGTGGACCTTAAAGCTCAAAAATTACACTGAGTCCAATGGTAAAAGAATTTTTTGGAATCGGAGGTCATTTCCAAATTCTCATAATTTTTTAGGTTGGCATGCAAATCAAGATAGTTTGAAAATTGCACTATCAAAGGAATCTGGCTACAAAAATTTATGAGCAGGTAGAGGGGATTAAAATATGAATTTTAAAATAAACAGTGTAATTTTTTGAGGTTCGAGTGAATTATTGTGAATTTTTAAAGTTTGTGGTAAAAATCGAGATGGTTCGAGAAGTTTTGGGACAACTTTGACATGTTAAAGATGGAGCCTACAACATGCCAAGTGGCTGAGCAAGCTTTCCAAGTGGCAAAAATCATTTGACAAGTGGATTTCCACTTAGAATGAACGAAAACCATTCTTCCTCCATTTGTTGTTGCTGTCGACGCCATAGAAGGAGGAGATTAGCCATAACTTTCTCCTCCAGCCACCAAATGGAGAGATTCTAGTTGCTAAATTTTCTCCTATGTGTTAGGCACCATGAAGAACAAGAATCAAGTAGAAAGGATTTTTCATTTGGGAGATAAAAATCATAAAATTTGACTGGTTTAGACAGTCTAGAATCCTAACCCAAAGGTTAGTCTATAGCTATTTCTCCTCCTTTTATTAGGATTTTTAGTTGCTTTTTAATGCTGGATCATGGCTAACATCTGTGTGATGATGTGTGTGAGGTGGTTGTGGCATTTAGATGGCATTTTGAGGCCCACAGAGGAGGAGAGAAGCCACTGTTGCTTGCTAGCTTGTGTGAAATTTTGAAGATTCAAAGGACTCAATCACAAGTAAGTGGACTTAAAGGATTTCCTTCATGCTTTTATGGTATAGTGATGTTGGAAATGAGTTTAAGGATGGCTAATAATAGAGATTAGCTTAGGAAACCCTTTAGTGAACTTGCCAAAAGATTAAAACATGTATGAAAATGTGAACAATATGGATAGTTGAAATGTTGAACTTTAGGCCTAAAATTCTTGCTGGACATGACATGTTTTAGGATCCATAATGCTTGAAAGATGTATAAATAGTGATTAAATAGCTTGTTGGTACTCAATAATTGTGAATGTATATGTTGTGGGTTTGAGAATTTAATGCTTGGATTGATTTAAGTAAGTACTCGAGAGAAATTCTATGATGAAGGCATAATTGGTGGGTTGAATTATTGATTTGATATGGTTTTTATGGTCTTTAATGATCAAGTGCTTGTTAGCTATGCATGGTTACTTGAATTGAAATGGTTATTAAGCCCTATACTTGTGGTTATTGTGGAAATTAGCTTGAAGTTAAGTAAGTGTGTGTGTGTGTTAGTGTTAGTGGCACACACTAGTGAAGGAATATTGATAGAATGAGAAAAAAGGAAATGGAATTAGGCATATTTTCTTTTGTATCTGAAAGTAAAGTGAAGACAATAAGGCATGTAAATTTGCTTAATTAAGTAAAAATGGATAAGTATCACAATGGCTATGATAATTGGCTTGTAATAGCTTTAGTTTGAACAATGTATATGGCCTAGTGTTATTTAAAATATATACCTTGAGAAGGTACCCTTAAATGATTAATAAGAATGGAACTAGAATGTATGGTAATGGCCTAGTATAATGACTTAAACAGTGGCTTGAAACTGTACTATGTTTGTGCCTTAAGTGGCTAGATTTGAGACCTTTGCATGTGTGGCTATTGTGCCTAGTAGTTGGCTTAGAAATTGGCCTAGATGTGGTTGGCTTTGTGCCTAGAAATGTATTTAAAAAGACATTAAAAACTATGTTAAATTTAGACTTAAAACAGTCCTAGAAATTGACTTCAAAAGTAGTCAAAATGACTTATAATTTCCAGTTAACCAGTACCTGAACCAAAATTGTCACTAGATAGAAAGTATTAACTTTTTAATTATTAATGCCATGATAAATCATAATATATGATACCTTGAATTTTGGTAATAGCTGACTTAAATATGCTTATGGAATTTTACTTGGTAGAGCCAAAATGTGGCTGTACTAATCTGGCTAAAAAAATAAAGTATCAGATAAAATTTTTAACTGTTTGTTTTTGAAACATAAATATTATGAGAATATTTTTGGTCAATAGATAAACTTAAATTGAGCTACTTGGCCCATTAATTAGACACCCACTGGATGGGTTGACGGGTTAACTTAGGGTATTGTAGCTGCTAGTTGTCTAATATTCAGGCAGTAATTCTTTTGGTGGCTGGAGAGGTCCACGAACTAATCTCCATTATGTTACCCAATTGTTGATGCTGCTTTTAGTGGCTGGGGAGGCCTACGAGTTGATCTCCATTATGTCACCTAGTTATTGATGATGATTATTTGTGGCTAGGGAGGCCTATAGGTTGATCTCCATTATGTCACATAGCTACTATTTGCTTATGTCTGGAGAGGCTACACCTGATGTCCATTATGGCACACATGCCGGTACAGCAGTGTAGGTCTAGAATAAGGGTCACTGTACTAGTTTATTTTTCCCTCTAGATCTAGTGTTTTTAAGTGTCATCTTCCTAGTTGGGCCAGTGAATTAAATTAAGTAATTAATCAGATTGACCATGAATATAAGAATTAAGCATAATTGAATAGTATTTTCTGAGTTTTTGAAAGAATGCAAGCTAAAGGGCATTTTGGACATTTTGCACATATGTTGCTAGATAAGTTGATTAACGTCAAATATGCATGCTATGAATGAAATAATTACTTTAAATAATATATGTGAGTCAAAAAGACTATTTTAAGACACATAAATACCTTAGGGGTATTTTAGTAATTTGGCAACCTATTTTATAATTAAACTGCATAATGAAGTAAAAACCAGTCATTGGATTACACAGGTATGTAAAGACATAATGTTATGATTCAAATGCTTTAAGTTCACCATTAAGTATCTCGTATACTCAGCGTACCTATTTTGGTGTGCAGGTACCCCACAACGAAATCTTGCCTTGTGAAGCATGTCAATGAGAGTTCAGAGGATAACTACAAAGGAATATGAAGTAACTATTGTATAGTTTTGATATCCATGTACTTAGATAAAGTTGAGTAGAAATCATGTTCTTAAGCTTTGCATATGGGATGTATATAAGTAACATTAAATGTGGATGTAATTAAGTAGTCCTATATATTTTCTTGTGAATGCATATTTAGCTATGATATTTGATGTTATGTGAGCTTGAGGCTTTATAGATATATGTTTTATTTATGGCCTAAGTTTGATGTGTGTTAGATGATGATGTTAGGCTGAGAATGGGGGATCAGATAGGTCCAGGAGATGTGATAAGTAGTGTTGAAATGCTTGTAGGTGAATAGAAACTTTAGGATAATGGCTCAAGCAGCCGTCGTGCTGCTGAATTTTTAGGATGGTACTAGAGTGAGTTAGATTTCCTCTGTAATGGCTGAACCATATTTATACTAACATAAATGGATTATAGGAACTGACCGGAGTGATTTTAGAGTCAAATAGAATGATCTAGTGTGACATTAGTAAAAGTTAAAGGAATGACCATAGGGGAAATTTTAGGATGGGTGACCTAGCAGAAAGTGCACCACTTATTGGGTTTCTTCGAGAATCCAGTAGGGGGTGTCACAGCATCCTTAATCAGATATGGCCATATTAACTTGGTCTCACTCAGCTCATTCTAGCATAAAAGAGTTTTGCACTTCCTTCTATTGAGAGCTTTGTAAGCAGCCATTCCTAAGCTTGCTTGAAAGCTATTGTTATAAGCAAACTAAGCTAAGGATAGGTAATGATCCTAAATTCCCTTAAAATCTATAGCACAAATTCTCAGCATATCCTCGAGCACCTAAGAACACATTTAACATCAACATCACATATATAACTTAGCATTAAAATCACTCCAGTACTTAGAGTTACTTGAATGACTCTTTTAGATTATTCGTTAGTTTAAGGATGAAATGTTGTACTAAAACTCAATCAAGTGCCCAAGGCATTATGAAGCTTCTTTTAAAACCTTAAAGTAAACCGTAGGTCTTGATCTATTATGATTGAATTAGACACTCTATGCAATCTGATGATTTCATCAATGTTTAATTCTGTAAGCTTCTCTAAAGAGTAGTCCATCCTAACTGATATGAAATGCACAGTCTTGGTCAATCGATATATCACAACCTATACTAACTAACATATGCTCTTTGTCATAGGTAAGCCAACAACAAAATCTATAGTGACCTTATCCCATTTCCATTCAGGAATCACTATAGGGTTAAGCAATCTAGAGGGAACTTGATGCTTAGCCTTCACTTACTGACATGTGAGGCACTTGGTTACAAACTCTGACATATCTCTCTTGATACCTAGGCACCAATAAGAAACCTTCAAATCATGATACATTTTAGTGCTACCAAGATGCATATCATAAGAAGCATTATGAGCTTTTTCTAAAATCTACTGCCTCAGCTCTTCCATATCTGGTACATATATATGTCATGGTAGTATAGCTAACCATTACTCTTGATCTCATACTCAATAGGCTTCCCCTATTAAATAGCACTTATCACACTTATTAGCTTATGATCATCCTTCTGAGAATCCTTCACTTGTTGCAACAAACTGGGCTTCACTTGTAACTTTACCAACACAACATCATCACTTATAAACTATAATATGACATTCATGGCTCTCATGGCTGCCATAAACTTCCTACTAAGAGCATCTAACACTACATATGCTTTCCCTAGATGATAATCAATTAAGCAGTTATAGTCCTTGATAAATTCCATCTGACATCTCTGTCTCAAATTCAACTCTTTCTATGTAGAAAGATACTTCAAACTTTCGTGGTTTATGTAAACATAACACTTTTCTTTGTAAAGATAGTATCTCTAAATCTTTAAAGCAAACACAATCGCTATAAGCTCTAGATTATGAGTAGGGTAGTTTTTCTCATGCAGCTTCAGTTGTCTTGAAGCATAAGCAATAACATTGCCCTTTTGTATAAGAACACACCCTAACCTATTATGATAAGCATCATTGTAGATGGTAAAATCTTTCCTTAACAATGGTTGTATAAGGATATGAGCTTTTTTTTAGCATGACTTTCAGCTTGTCAAAACTCTCTTGACACTAGTCATCCCATACAAACTTCACATTCTCCCTTAAAAATTGAGTCATAGGTGTTACAATCAAGGAAAACCCCTTAACAAACCATCTATAGTAACCCACCAAATGTAAGAAACTCTTGATCTCTATTGTATTCTTAGGTTGCTTCCATTTTATAATAACTTGTATCTTACTAGGATCCATTCGGATACCTTATGTAGAAGCTATGTGTCTTAAGAAAGACACCTCACTTAGCCAAAACTCACATTTGCTAAGTTTGGCATAGAGCTTCTCATCCCTAAAAACCTGAAAAATTATCCTTAAATGTTGCTCATGTTTTTCCTCACTCTTCAAGTATACTAGAATATCATCTATGAAAACCACCATAAACTGATCCAAGAAAGGTCAAAAAACTCAATTCATGAGATCTATAAAAGGCTACACAAGCATTGGTAAGCCTAAATGGCATTACCAAAAACTTATAATGGCTATAATACATTCTAAAAGCAGTCTTGGCCATATCTGCCTCTTTAACCCTCAACTGGTAATAACTAAACCTCAGATCATCTTAGAAAACACACTAGCTTCTTTAAATTGATAAAAAAAATTATCTATACATGGTAGAGGTTACTTGGTCTTAATGGTCACCTTGTTCAATTGTCGGTAATCCACACATAACTAAGGAGAACCATATTTCTTCTTAACAAATAAGATCGATACTCCCAAAGTGACACACTTAGCCTTATAAAACCTCTATTAAGCAACTCTTGTAACTAAAACTTTAGTTCTCTTAGCTCTATAAGAGCCATTTTGTATGGAGCTATAGATATTAGAGCAGTGCCAATTAAAACCTCTATACTGAACTTGAGTTCCTATTCAGGTGGTAAACTGAGTAACTCTTTAGGAAAAACATCTATGTACTCTGACACCACCGGTATAACACTAGCATTTAGCTCTCCCATATTGGTATTATACATATGTGCCAAGAAAGCTTGGTAACCCTTTCTTAACATCAGTTTAGCCGTAACAGTTGATATAACATTATAGAGAAAATTTATCCTTTTAATAACCACTGTGATCTCCATCCCATGATTAGCCTTAATAGATATCTGCTTCTGACCATAATCCATAATTGCTTGATACTTAAAAAACTAATCTATGCCCAAGATCAAGTTAAACTCATCGAAAGGTAACTCAATGAGATCGACCAAAAACTGCTGTCTTTGTACTATTAAAGGACATTCTTTGTAGATCTTATTCATAACTACATGCTGACTTATAGAGTTGCTAACCATAATCTCTATGTCAAGGATTTTTTATGCTAACACCTAGTTTTATGCCCATGCAGTGCATATATATGAGTGTGTAGACCCTAAATCAATCAAAGCTAAAGTAAGAGAATGAAAGAGAAGAAAGGTACCTATTATCAAATTAGGCAAATCAATCTTTTCTTTGGCTTGGATGGCATACTGCCTAATAAGTGCTCTAGGCTCTGCTCTGCTCTCAACCTTGACTCCTTGAGTACCCATTATCTTCTCTCTTTGATCTCCTTTCTGATATCTTGCAAAAATAGGTGTAGATCTTTGTCTACCCTCAGGCTACTTTGGGCAGTCTCTAATAAAATGGCTTGCTACACCACACCCAAAACAAACTCCTAGTCTAGATCTCTAACACTCCCGCTTGTGTCTCATATGAGAAGTCTGAGACTTAGGCCATTGATTACTCTGTTGTGGTCACTAGAGTACTAGTAACATGAGACTATTGCTATCTTGTCTTACTCTATGTTCCCTATCCTTATCTTTGAGATTGACCGTGCTTCTAGGTCTACTGTGGTGCCCCAAACTGACTCCTTTTAAACTTTTTATCTGTATGTTGGGTTGTACTAGCTGATCCCTGACCATACGATCTCTTTTTCTAGTAAACTTCTCTTTTATCTTTTTGTACTTTCTCTACCACATGGTAAGCTACTACCAATGTAGAGAAATCTTGAATCTTCATAGGAGCTATGTATGCCTTAATCTCCACATTCAGCCTTTTCTTGAATCTTTTGCACTTATTGACTTTTATCTAAACCATGTCCTTAGCATATTTACTTAACATGGTGAAGTCTTTTTCATACTTTGGTATTGATTTTTATCTTAAGGTCCATGAACCCCTATCTTTTGGCATCCAAGTATTATTTAGATATGTACTTCTTTTAGAACTCTTATAAGAAGTAGTCCCATGTTAAGTTAGCCTTATTCTTGTGTTCTATCAAAACCTCCCACCACTTGAAAGCTTCCTCTTGTAATAAGGAAATGACACATATAATCTTCTTTTTTGGTGTACACTTGAGCTGCTGCATGATTTTTATTATTCTATCCCAGTACTCTATTGCACTACCATCCGTTACACCTCTACCCTTAAAATCCTTAGCGCCTATCTTTTTGATCCTCTCAAGGTAAGTCTTTTGGAGAGCCTGTGGAAATAGAGGTGGTTATTGGAGAGGCGGTGGAGGTGCTACTATTATGGCTTATCTCAATAGATCTAACATCTCTCTTAGAAAAACTGGTGGTATTTATGTTGTTAAGGATGCTTAACTAGCATCACTTCTATAAACAGACATAGCTCTAGTAGCTCCTTGCCTAACTGGTGTCGGAGTATGGCTCTTGACCTTTTCCTCACAGCGAGGTGTATTTGAACTCATTGTAATCTATAGGTAAAAGAATAGATTATAAGCCTTTATACCATACTATTATGTGATGTATGTAATGGCACTTATATATAACCCTTAAAAACTGAGAAACACCTAAATCGGAGCTCTAATACCACCAAATGTGACATCCCTTACCCAATCTAGTTGTCAGACCTGAATAAAGAGCATGCACACAAACGTGTTACTGAACTTACTTAAGTCTTTTACTATTACTCAAAAATCTAAATAAATTAAAACCTCTTTAAATACATATTTGATTTAAAATTTAAGTCTTAAAATTTGATTTTTTTTAATTTTTAAAAATTCATTTTAGGATGTTATATTTATTTTGGGAATCCTTGTGTTAAAAATTCAACATCATTACAACTGTACTAGGACACTATCCTAAAATGAATAGTAACCTATAGAAGAAAACAACACTTCTAAAAATCATCCATCTCATTCTTAACACAAATTGGTCTTTTTGACCATCCAATAATAGCTCAACAGCTCGACCACAACAATAACAAAAAATATTTCATATGCACAAACACACACATACATACCAAATTTCCATAATTACACTTACAACAAGTCCAAAATATGACACTAAGTTGGCTCATGCCTTCTCTTTCCCTTTATCCTTGCGATTGTTACTCGGCTTATCTGTCAATTATATATTCATTTTGTAAAAATGTGTATAAAATCAAACGATCTTTAAAAATTAAAATTCGGCACATATATAAGCTCTTAGGCACCTAAGGAACATGAAAAAAAATCAGAACTCAGAAAAACTTACTTGAACAAAATTAGGTTACTATTCATCTAAATAAAAAATTGAGCAAATCTCTCCATTTTTCTATGTTTTCTTGCTAGAAATGATGTTTGGAGGTGGTAGAGGGTCTAATCTATGGATTAATTAAAGAAAATAGGGATTAATTTGGTGGAAAGGAAGAAAATCCATGGAAGTTCTCCCATGGTGGCCAACAATTTTGAGAGAAAAAGGCAGCAGATGACATTATTTAGTGTTTGTAAAAAAAAAACCATTTTTCCTATTTATATGGGTAGATTAATTAGGCCAATTTTCTTTTTTCTCATTTTTTAAAATAAAAACCCCCTTTTTTATTCCTTTATTATGCCCCTCAAAATTCACTTAATCCATACTCTATATGCCTCTAAAAATTCGAGGTAAAAAATCGAGAAAATTTGATTAAAATACAAGTTTTAACTTTACCCGATTTAGTAAAAATACTTCTCGATATCCAAAAATTCCAATTCCAGTGCTAATGGACTATTTGGAATACTTGAGTATCAAGTTATATGAATCTTAAAATTTTCTGAGCAACTTTTTGAATATTTTACTGTTGAGCTAAAACTAGGTCACTATTCACTTGACACTGTCGTAAAACTTAATTGTCATTTTTAACCACCTAAATGACTTCATTTTGACTTCAAATTTCATCCAAAATTATGTTATGATTAATACTTCCATTCATTAAAATTAGTGCTCCCAACCTCAGAAAAATATTATTCATATCTTAGGAAGTACTATTCATAACACTAAAATTTTTCGGGCCTTACATGTGTTGGCTGGGCAAATGAAAATTATGTTGTATCACTGGGTATTAAAGCTTTTACATGTGCTAGCCTACTAACTATTGTTGGGGCATGACTTTGCTCCTCTTTTTCTTCACTAGCTCGCAACCTCAATTCTCTCATCTTTAATCTACATCAAGAAACAAACATCAGCCTTAAGCAGTGTAGTGTCTGTGATGTATATACATGTTAACCCTATAACACTCATATGTAGTCTAATGCACCTAAAAATGCCTAAACCTAAGCTTTAATATCACCAAATGTAACATCCCTTCTTTTAACCCATTAAGTGGATTCGAACGAGGGATGCCTCATTATGACACCTACTTCACGAACCATTGCCAATCCGAATAAGAGATGATATGAAACCAACTTATCTTAACTTTACCATTATCTTCTTAAAACTCTTTTAAATGAAAATCATACATATCATTATAACTATCTTGTTACAATAAAATTTTAATAGCATAACAACTGCATTATGACATATTCCCAAAATAAAAACCTATAGAAAATAACACTTTTATATCATCTCAAACATCCAACAACATCTTAGACCCTTTTGGTCCTTAATTCATCTCAATCTCTTAAGCAGTCATCACAACATGCAATCTCATCCATACACAGGCAAATTATAAAAACATAATCTATATAATATATGTTTACATCCCAGCATACCATATCATAAAACATATCATAATACTTTAGTTCGAATATGCTTACATAAGAGTGTCTGCTACTTATAATATTACATCACACTATATAAACCAAAATATACCACAACACTTGTAAAAATCTCCTTCACATTGCACTACTGTTGTCGAGGTTGGCTATGGCTGTGGCTGACTATCTACTACTTACTCATCGAAAACATGATGCACTAAGTATAAAGCTTAGTAATGTATTCAATATATTATGCTTACACACATATACACATAAATGTACATTAAGCATGCAATGCCATGTAATCATAACATACCTAATTGCATATACATTATTAAGCACATTATTTACTTGCTTACTCTTGTCACATTAACTTAATCCATTCACATTATTTACATTTTTATTTCACATTATCAAAACTTCATTTTATAGTACACTTAATTTTTTCATCACTTATTTAACTGACTAGCCTATATCTGATAGACATGAATCCCAATATTGGACATTGGGATCATAGTGTGCAATGGCAATTTGAATCCTAATATCAAACATCGAGATCATAGTGTGCAATGGCTCATATTTTAGACTTAACAGCTACTACACTAGTATAGGTTATCATATATATATAGTGATCCTATTAAACATCCCTATGACAGCACCCAAATAAAATTATGTGCAGTGGTTATATCGGACCTACGGGTGACTGCACCCGTATAAATAATCATGATATGTCAACATATAATAGATTATAGTAATATATGATATGTGTATGTATGAGGGCTCAAATGGACCTAACGGCAGTTGCATCCACATGAAAATAATAACAAATATCTAGTAGTTACTAATTCCTTAGTTGACCGATCAACCTATCCAATAGGTTGTCTAAGACGTATAGGTTTTTGACACTTTACATTATACATTTTTACGTTACATATTCTTTATAAATAACACATAATCACATTTGTATATTTCTTTACCTCATTGATACCATTATGTTCCATATGTATTTTCTCATTTAATCCTTATGTTTCACAAACATAATTAACATCACAATTATACGTACAATGTAACTCATGTTTCATTACATTACACATGTAACTGATACATGTACACATAAAAATGCATACACACTTAACACATATAATGTACCACATTTCCAACATAATGCATTCTTTTTCTATCAAACATTATTCCAACATAATTAATTATCCAAATGTACCTTAATCATATACATTTTACCCATATTGTCTAAAATTACCATTTTGCCCTTTTATTACAAAACATTCGATCAAGTGCACATTTTATCATCATTTCACCACTGTTTTAACTTATTTAGTATATGTTAAACCTTATTATGCCATCAATATTATTTTAAGACAATTTAAACTACTAAACTTACAACTTTCATAAAAGGTTTTTAAACTAAAAATTCACAAACATGTAATATACACATATTTTATTGAATATATTTACAAAGTGCTTTCTCAGTGTCCTGAAACCACTTTACAACTTCTCTTTGCCCTTAGCTTGCCTCTTTTCTTCTTTCTCTAAGTTTTATAATAGGTATTAGGTTAGAAAAATTTATAGAAAAATCTACACGAATTAAACTCAAAAATAACACTTGTACCATAATATCGAGCACTCATAATATCATAGAATAATATCAGAACCCTAAAAATATGCTTCCCTTAGCTTTGGGTTTCAAAAACCTTAACTTTGATTTCTTCTCTTTTTCCACAAAATCTTCTTTTTCTCATGAAATAAATAGCAAGTTAGGAAACTAGACGCAATAAGGATTAATTTAAGTATAAATTTTAGGCGTTTCGCTTAGATTTTTAAGTTATTTGATGAAAAATTAGGGGAGGGTGTTCAAGGGAGGTGGTGATAGATTTCTAAGGAGGAGGAAGAAGATGAAATGCCAATCTAGTGTTACACACTCATATAAACCCACTTTTTTATATTAAACACATGGATGGCCACGATTTCACCATTTAATGATCCAACAATTGCTTTTTTCCTATTTTTCTTTTAATCTTTAAAAATTTATTCTTAAACTTTCTGGTCACTAAAATTAGTTCTTAAGACGCCAAAAATTATAGAATTTCACAATTAGGCATCTCCTCAAAGTTTATGCCAAAAAGACAAATGAAATATGCTTAACTTTTTAATCATGTAAATAAGAAATTTAAAAGAAATACTTATCATTGTCAAAAAATTATGATTCCTTCACCATTAAACTAGTTAGAATTTTTGACCATAAGCATATGCTATTTTCGGGTGTGTTTGGCACATCCTGACCTTTTTACATCACATCTCAAACTAAGGTCACATTCTAGTAGATATCGACATAAAAGAATTTTTTGGTTCAGTGACTACTTCTAATTCTTTTATTTATGCCTTATTTTGCCCTTTAATATTTCATAACTAGTACCCCCCTCTCTAGGTCACTTTATTGGGCCTACTACTTGAGAACCCTAACCATAACCCCAAAAGTACTATTTATGAAGCCAGATTTTATAAGCATTACATTTCCTAGAAGAACTAACCAATAAAAGTTGGCAAATAAGGCAATAGGTGATAATGTTGATTCTTCTCACATTATAATGGTCATTCAAAAAAAAAACTTCTTTAAGTTAAGTTAATAATTATAGGTCAAAACATAAGCATTTTGAGGTTGATATAAACTAAAAGCCAGAGTAAGTTACGAAGGATATGGTATATATAGGTCAGGTACAATCAAAGAATGGTCTCATTGATAGAAAATCCTAAAATAGCTTAGAATTCCTCCATCAAAGGGCAAATTTCTTGAGAGCCAAAATGGAAAACATGATTAATTGAATCCTAAAAATAAGCATCAGCCTTTAAGAATGGCATATTCAATTTAATAAAAGCTAAGAATCTCAAAACAATTAAACCTATAGGCTTAATCATATTCCAATCATCATTAGAAAGGTTAGTGATGACTAGAAGTAAAATATTAAGAAATAGGGAGGACATGATTAAAATTGCTTTTAGGAGTGAAAAAAATTAAGTAATTAAGATGAGATACTTTACAAAGGGTTAGACTAAGATTGATATATTATTTTGAGAAATAAAAACATGATTAAAATCAAATTAGGATGAAGAATTCAAAAAAAAAGTTGAATTAGAGTTGATGTTGCAGAGAATAGTTGCATTACTATTCTTGATTCCTCGAAACCATTATACGACCCTAATGAACCATTGCATGACTGTTGTGTGGCATATATATATTAAGAATGGAAAATTCCTTAGAGAAAAGTATCCTTTCAAGAATAAGCCATATTCATAACATAACAATTAGTAATAGGCCAGAATGAGATGAAGAATGACCAAAAGATTCATATATACAAAGGACCAACATTCATACAACATCATTCATAAAATAAATAAGAAAACAAGAAAGGATCTTACGTGCTAGTAGAACATCTAGAAAAAGAATCCTTCTCCTCGAAATTAGAAGCTCAAACCTTCTTAAGATTAACACCAAGCTCTCTTAATCTATGCATATATGCCTCTAGCTTAGCTTCTTGATCATCATATAATTGTCTTTTATGAGCTAGGCACCTCTTAAGGCAACCAATCATCTACCTCTATTCTTGAATGGTGGCCTAAAGAATAGAAAGGTTGAAAGCATATGAATAATTGTATTAAGTTTTTTTAGCATAGCATGCATACATATAGGATAGAAATTGCATACACTAGCTCTGCAAGTGTACTCCATAAGCTTGCTCTTTAAATAGGTAATAAGACCATCTATATATTCCAAAGATTCCCTCAAGCATTACGAGTGGTGAAAAGAAAGGTCAAATCTAAGACATTTGGGAGAAATTTAAAAAAGGATGCATAAAAAGTGAAAAAAAGAAATATACCTAATTGGCTATTACAAAAGTGAAGGAGGTACTCAAGTAGGGAACTTCTATAATGCCTCTATACAAGGTCTCCTTATGATCATAGAAATTGAAGTAAGGATTAGTTTTTATAGACTAATCACCTAATACCCCTTCAGAAGAAGATGGACCAATAGAAGGTTACAAAGATGAGTTCTCCTCCTGAATAAAAGAAATAACAAGCTAAAATCTAAAGGGAGCTAATAGTTAGAAAAAGAACGATGAAAATGAAAATGGCAAATGTTAGAATTACTCATGGGAATAGAAATTGTAGAGGATACATAAACTTTCCTTAGGATAGAATTCTTGACAAATACAATATAACTGGCTCTCTTATCAACTAGGTTTTCAGTTAGAACACTAATCCTCCTCTATTTAACCAACTCAATAGAAAAGACAAAAGCTCTTAAACCTAACTCTATTGTATCCTTAAGTATAGGCTTACATTGATAACCCTTATGCCACTCTAACACCCTCTCACCAAAATACCCATACCTAAAGGATGGACCTTCTAGGAGGTACCTTTGCTTAGTATAGGAAGAGAAGATCTCATGGTAGGATTTTGCTCAGCTGCATCTAAACCCTAAGAGCATTGGCACAACTGTGGTTATAAAAATAAAAGTTAAGGTGAAATAAGAATTAAGACAAGGTATAAAAAAGAGAAATAGAAAGGAAGTTACCATATTATCCTTCAAATCATTGAGGAAGGTCTTATAAGAATGCACATCATGTTCCCTTTGAATTATGGAGGAATTACATCTTAAAAGCATGGGAAACTCATTATCTAGAATGATGGCTAAAGTAAGATGAGGAATAATGCCTCTCTCATAGGCTTAAACCTTTCAAAAGGAAATGAGATGGAAAATAAGAAGTAAAAAAGGGAAGCAAAGAAAAAGAGAACAAGAAATTCATACCTCAATAACCATGATAAAAACCTACTGTGTCTTCATCACACTCTGGTAGCTCCTATCATGACTTATGTACAGCATGCCTAGAGTTAGAGACCCCTAATCCTAATCAGAGATAGCATCTAAATTTTTGAGAATGAAAAGGAAATGACTCTTAATAGTACATTCGATATTAGCGAATAAGGTACACCAGAGAAGTACTAAAATAAACCCTCTTATAACCTAATTAACCTTTATCTCTATAAGAGGATACTCAAGAATAGCTCTAAACCAATGCTTAATAATAGAGGAATAGTATATGTCATTATTGTTAGTTGTATGCCCTAAAGCACATGTGTAATAGGGATAATTTCATGTACAATCAAACAATTA
>CANXYI010628399.1:0-14892 GCA_948208565.1 Hura crepitans
AACAACATCATTTTGGGAAATGATATGCTTAATTTTCTCATTAAACACAATACACCTCATTTTCTCCATTTAATATGCATTATGGCATTATAAGCACAATATGGATTTCCTACGCTTTCTAAACATTTATCATCATCTAAAACACATATTCACACATTTTGGAAGCCACATAACACAATAAATACCATACATTCATTACATTTATCATTTATTGCATTTTTCCCATTTTAGGCATAATATGGAATTTAATGCAATTAAGTGAATATTGCACAATTTCTTTCAATTACATATACTGAGGATGTTGTAATGCAATCTTGAGGCCCATCTATTCCTTTGACTTCCCTTTGTCTCGGGTTTTGTTAGAAGTCCCTAACATAATATTGAAAGATCTTGTAAAATTTGTAATAAATCAACCGAAGCTCAAAAATAAAATCTAAAATGGTAGAAATGCTCTTAGGTAATCATAGAGCATGAGTAAGACTTTGGAAAAACTCACTCGAACCAAAAATGCTCACTATTCATGAGGGTTTTTGAACCACGAATTTAAGCATTTTCCTTTGTGTTTCCCTATTTTTTAATAGCCTAGAGTGTGTAGAGGCACTTTATTGATTTTTAGTGAGGCTAAATTAAGCTTAAAAGGAAGAGGAAAGGGCAAAAATGGTGGAAAGAGGCATAAAGAAGCCGGTGGCTTCTATAAAGGTGAGAGGGAGAAGAGAAATTGAAATGTTGACCAATTTTTTTTGACCCTTTTATATATATTTCTAAAAATAATTATTTTAATCCCTTTTTTCTCCCCTTTTCCCTAAAATTTCCTCCTTTCTTAGAACTAATTTAATGTCACTTTTATTCATAAAATTCATATTTATTATGCCCCATAATCCTTTAAAACTCAAAGCTCGAAAAATTAGAAAAACTAATGAAAATCACTATTTTTAACGTTACTCGATTTTTATAAAAGTACTTTCTGATATCTAAAAATTCCAATTCTTGTGCCAATAGGCTAATTAGAATTTTTAAGTATCAAGTTGTATAAATCTCAAAATTTTCTAAGCAACTTTTGAATATTTTATGATTTAGCTAAAATTAGGTCACTATTCACATGACATTGCCATAAAACTTAACAATCATTTTTAACCACATAAACAACCTTGTTTTGACTTCAAATTTTACTCATAATTATGTTATAATTAGTACTTTTATTCAGTAAAATTAGTGTCCCTA
This sequence comes from Hura crepitans, assembly GCA_948208565.1. Taxonomy (NCBI): domain Eukaryota; kingdom Viridiplantae; phylum Streptophyta; class Magnoliopsida; order Malpighiales; family Euphorbiaceae; genus Hura; species Hura crepitans. Next base: position 1,222 of record CANXYI010628399.1, read on the forward strand.
ACCTTGAGAAAGCACTATTCACATCCCGAGAAGTACTATTCATAACACTGGGTTTTTTCAAGCGTTACATGCTAAGCTTGGCATATAACTTCTCCTCACTCAAAATCTGATGAATTGTTCTCAAATGTTGTTCATGATTTTCTTCACTCATTGAATAAACAAATATTTCATTAATGAAAACTACCACAAACTGATCTAAGAAAGGTCAGAAGATAAGGTTCATGAGATCTATAAAATCCGCAAGAGTAGTGGTAAGCTTAAATGGCATTACTAGAAACATATAATGGTGATAAATCTTTCAAAAAGTAGTCTTGGACACATTTATCTCTTTAACCCTTAACTAGTAATAATTAAATCTTAGAAAACACCTTAACTCCTCTAAGCTGATCAAATAAATCATCAATCCATGGTAGAGGATACTTATTCTTGATGGTCACTTTGTTCAACTGTTGGTAATTCACATATAACTTATAAGAACCATCCTTCTTCTTTACAAACAAAATTGATACTCCCTATAATGATACACTTAGCCTTATGAAACCTTTGTCAAGTAACTCCTGTAAATAAATCTTCAATTCTTTTGACTCTATAAGAGCCCTCCTATACAGAGCTAGAGATACCAATGCAGTGCAAGGTAGAACCTTAATATTGAACTCGAGTTCCTATTTAGGTTGTAAACTAGGCAACTTTTTAAGAAAAACATTTATATACTTTGATACCACAGGTGTAGAACTAGCATTTGGTTCTTTTTTTTTTTTGGTATCATACACATGTGTGAAGAAAGCTTGACAACATTTTCTTAACATCTGCCTGGTTGTAATAGCTTATATAACATTGGACAAAAAGTCTATCCTCTCACCCACAACTATAGTCTTTGCCCTATCATCAACCTTTAGAGATATCCTCTTCTACTTTTAGTCCATAATTGCTTGATATTTAGAAAAACAATCCATGCCCAAAATAAAAAAAAGAACTTATCAAAAGGTAGTTTGATAAGGTCGACTAAAAACTTATGCCCTTGCACCATTAATGGACACTCTTTGTAAACCTTGTTCATTAGCACATGTTAGCCTATAGGATTGCTAACCATAATCTCTATGTCAAAAAGTTTTTAAATCTAACCCCCAGTCTTGTGCCTGTTCAATAGACACATATGAGTGTGTAGACCCTGGATCTATCAAAGCTAAAGTAGGAGAGTCAAAGAGAAGGAAGGTATCAGCAATAATGTTTAAAGAATATGCCTCATCCCTAGCTTTATCGACATACTACTTGGCAAGTGCTCTAAGCTTTGTTCGACCCTCTAATCTTGCCCTCTAAGGTCACTCTATCCTCTCTTCCTTTTCACATCGGTCTCCTCTCTATCCTTGGATAGAAGTAGGCATAGTTCCCTATCTAGCATCGGATCTCTTAGGATAGTCTCAGAATAATAATATAGTGAACCACACCAAAAGAATACTCCTAGCATACTCTTCTAACACTCTCTCTTATATCTCTTGTGACATATCTAACATTATGCTACTATAACATTCTTGGCTCTAAAGATTAGAGTATTAGTAGCTTAAGATTGTTGCTTTGCATTGTTCTTATTCCCTTGGCCTGATCTCTGTGACTAGCCCTATTACTAGTACTATTGCTATTGTGGAAAAGATTGACCTCCCTTAAATAGCTTCTCAGATTACTGAGTTACACTAGCTGATACCTGACCATAAGATCTCTTCTTCTGATAAAACTCACATCTCTCTTTTTAAACATCCTTTACAACATGGCAAGCTATTACTAATTCAGAGAAATCTCTAATCTTTATAGGAGCTATATGCATCTTGATCTCCACATTTAGCCCCTTCTTAAACTAGTTACACCTATTAGCTTCTGCTGTACCATATCTTTGGCATATCTACTAAACATAGCAAAGTCTTTCTTATAATCTGGTATAGACTTCTAACCATGCTTGAGATATATAAACTCTTACCTTATAGCATTTAGGTAGTGCTCAGTAACATACTTTTTCTGAAACTCTTCTAAGAAGAAATCCTATGTCATGTTGGCTTTATTCTTGTGCTTAATCAAGGAATCCCAACACTAAAAAGCTTTCTCCTATAGAAGAGAGGGTACACAGATGACCTTTTCCTCAGGAGTACACTTTAGTTGTTGCATGAATTGGATAGTCCTATCCAATCATTATTTTACTGCATTGGCATCTGCCACACATTTACCCTTGAAGTCCTTAGCCCCCATCTTCTTTATCCTCCTAAGATATGTCTTTTAGAGAGCTTAAGGTAGTGGTAGGGGTTGTTGAATTTGTGGAGGTGCTATTGCAGTGGCCTATCTCAATAATTATATAATCTCTTATAAGAAGACTGGTTGCTCTTGTGTTGCTAAAGATGCTTGTCTCACATCACTACTTGTAATGGACTCGACCTTGCCAGCTCCTTATCCAACTGTCATTGAAGTATGAACTCTCGACTTTTTCCTTATAGTGTGGTGTATTTGAACTCATCTTAGTCTATAGGTAAAAGAATAAATTATAAGCCTTGATGCCATAAATTTTTTAATGTATGTTTTAAGACTTAGGACACTAATATGTAACCCTTAAATATCAAAGAACTCTTAAAATGGGGCTCTGATAGCACAAAATGTGACATCCCTTACCTCATTGGATCACTGGACCTAAATAAAGAGTGACACATAAAGCATTATTTGAACTTAACCTTTTCTTATTATTAAAAACCTAAGTAAATTAAAACCTTTTTGAAGTCATTTGATTGTTTAAATAACCTTAAAAATCTACTTTAAACAAAATTTTAGTTTTATGTTTTAAATCCATTTAGGAATCCTCGTGTCAAAAATCTAACAGCATAATGGTTGTAGCAAGACATTATCCCAAAATGAATAGTAACCTTACATAAGAAAAATCACTTCTATACTAAACAAAACTCAAATCCTAACTTTTGTGATCCTTTGATCACTCCAAATCATTTAACATCTCAAAATACATTTCATATAGTATAAAGATATATTATACAAGGATTCAAAAGAAATTAAACTCATTTAAAGGTTACAAAACCATTTATAGAACTAGATTAAGCCTAATCCCTTATAACCTACATATGATTGTCTCTAATCAATTACATCACATAACTATATATATAGAACAACAAAATATCACAAGTGTTCTTTGCTTGATTCATCATGGCTATCAAGGCTTTGACTTTAATTTGGTTCTTTTAACCTACGTATCTCAAAAACACACGATGTACTAAGTAATAGATTGATACATACTCACGCACATATGCATAATTAATTAAAATAGTAAACATAAAAAGATATATAAGTCAAATGAACTTCTTTGATATGCAAACTATTTATATAAGTGAGTGATCTAGTGAAACATACCACATGTCTAATCGTGTATTAATATAATCCATAAAGTAAGGGATGTATAAATTATTGAACTTCATAAGTTAAATTCTTGTTACTTTTATTATAGCATTATCTATATCAAAGAAAACAAAATCCCATGGATAACAAGAATGGATGGCTAGCACGACCATCATGAACCTGAAGGCTCATCTACCAATATGGGTTTGAATGTCGATTTCCATGGACATATGCACATCAGAAGCAAAATGTCCGTTGAGCCCCAGCAAAGGTTAGAACATCAAAAAAATAAAAAAAACAAAAAATTTGTATTAAAGGAAATCACAAAATAACAATTTATTGCAAATTCTTTATGTGATTCTTATATGTAGCTTTTCCTTTCCTTTTGCTCTTTTTATTAGGTTGTTGCAAACCACAATGATCATTAGTTGGGAACACCTTCAAGGTAATCTATACAAGAAGTTCTTAGAAGAGAGTAACTTAAAAATCCAAGTGATAGTAGGATTTTCAAGTGGATAAAGGAAGAAAATGAAATTTGTGTGTTTTCAATTTTTTTATGCACCAATTTTTGCAATAGATAATATGCATATGGTGGTTATAGTTATTAGGGTTATTTATGCTTTAAATAAGCCCTTTTTAGGTCTAATTTTGACACTCAAAATTAGCCGTAAGTCGGACTAGAATGGACCCACACATTGGGCCTTATTTAGTCCTATGCACATAAGCCTTTTAATAGGTCTATTTGTGATCTGCTTTAGCCCCACTTCCATTAATCCTATATAGGACTACTAGGTAGTATTTTGGATTAATAATTACTCTAATTTAAGGCATTTTAAAAATTTTAAAGGCTATAAGTAATTAGATGCACGACTACGTAAAACTTGGACTTAACAACGCTTAAGTCTAAAAACCCCTGATTTTTAGACTACACATCAATAAGTGGGCCCCCAAGCCCATTTGCTTATTTCTTCTTCTTAATTCATCATCCAATGATATCTTATATTTACTTTTATGTGTGTGACCCTATAGGTTTCCAACATAGCTTGGCATTACATAGTGAAATAGAATTCCAGTTTAACTAAAACTCTATATATTCAATCTTATTGCATTAATATGAATTCACTAATTGACATATCACTTGGATATAGGTAAAGAGAGGAATATACTCATTCATCATGACTACACAAGTGTCGGAAAGTAAAATGGCTTGACTTAACCTTTCTATATATATTTGTGGGGCAACAAACTCCCATCATCATCTTTTATCCCATCCAATATAGAGTATGAACTTATGTAAACTCAAAGCTTAACTAAGTATGTCTAATTAAGCCATAGACATATTATTATGATAATTTTAGCTTTATTTCAAAAATGCCCTTTATGAATCCAATTTGCAAATGGCTTTTTACTTTGGCCAAAGATTTTTGAATAAAGATTACTCTTTAGAACTGTGAGATAAACTCCCCACTATAATCTGGGGTGGTGAATCCTTTATTGATTTCTACCTTATTATGTGGGGAGTTTATCTCATAATTTTAAGGTGCATGCAATAAGAATCTCAAATCATTAACACTTCTTGATTTCCTCTACACTGTGATTTTATAACATAGACTTTATAACATGGTTTAAAACATTACAAATAATTATAAGTAATAAATTAAAGTACCATGATGTAAAGAGAAATGCCTTTACATTAATTCAAAAGGTTTAAACACATGAATATAACCTTATTATATATGCTCTAGGGTATACATCTAACGATCTCTTAATTGCACTGGAGCAAATCACCTGTGTAATTAATGCCCATTACATTTACATGTTGATTAAAACTCCCTCGTGATAGTGCCTTTGTGAAAGGATCAACAGTGTTTTGATATGTAGGGACAATTTCAATTTTCACATCTTGTTTACCAATGATCTCTCTGATCAAATGGTAGTGCCAAAAAACATGTTTCCATCACTAATGAGCCTATAGTTCTCGTGCTTATACAATAGCCCTATTGTTATTACAATACAAAGGTATTAGATTAACAATACTTAGAACCACTCCATGTTTATAAATGAACTTCATAATCTAAACGGCTTCCTTAGCTACATCAAAAGCTACTATGTACTTGGCTTCAGTAGTAGAATGTGCAGTCGTATCCTATTTGGAACTCTTCCAAACAACTATTCCTCTACCCTTAATGTATACATATCCAAATTGAGATTTATAGTCATCCTTATCAAAATGAAAATTAGCATTAGTATACCTACTAACTTATAGATCTCTTTCTCCATAAACTAAGAATAAATCCCTAGTCTTTCTCAAGTACTTGAAGATTTTCTTGACATGCACCCAATGTTCTTCTTTATAATTATATTAGAATTTGCTCATGACACTCAAAGTAAATAGTACATCAAGTTTTGTACATAACATAGCATATATAATAGATCCTATTGTGATATCTCCTACTTGATTCCTAAAGAAACTCAACAGGTGATACACTTCTCACTACGTCACCCATCCTAGAATTTCTCCTCAGAGGTAAACTCCTTAACACTTATGGACTGTTCTAGAACTCTATTAGGTATTGCTTAGATTTTTAGTCTAATCTTTAATCATGTTCACACATGGTATAATACACTTAGAGAAACCATTTCTAGACACTGTACTAGTTACAAAAAATTGGGTAGCACAATAGTTGCTCGGGTGACATACCAAAATTTTTTTCACCTGCTAAAAGCACTTCTATAAACAATCATTCCATTAAACCTCTATCTAGACCCTTTTGGTTCCTTAGTCAACATTAGTACACATCAAATATATATTAGAATCACATAGACACATAAGGCCTTAGCCCCACAGATATCAAAACCTCAAGCAATCCAAACAAATAACCACCTATTTATATACATCACATCTATATTTTATATATAGACATAGTAGCTCCTAAGCATGCTGACCTATACCTATAGAATTTACATAAGTGCCACTACTCAAATAAAAAGAAACTCTATTTACCCTTCAACACCTGTATTGCTACACTACACGATCACTGAGGTTGGTCTGCTTGTCCTTGATAATTGTGCACCACAACACGAGTATGCTGAGTGTAAAACTCAGTGGTGAATTTAAACCATTCAAAACATGCCACATGTATTAATACACACAAATAAGCATAAAGCAATGGTCTAGATGTAGTGTGTGGGCGATATGCCAAGTATTAATGCCATTTAGATGATATGCCATGTTTACTTTAAAATTACCAAAATGCCACTGTGTTTTATTCATTAAATTTGCCATCATAAATTATCATCAATTATTCTAGAATGGTATCTTTACTTTAATTCCATTTCATAGGCCTCACTAGATAGACAACACTTATAGACACTAGACTAAGAAGGAACTAAAAAGTGTGCAGTGGCCCATATTTTGGACCTGATCGCTGCACCGGCCTAATACAGCTATAGGGATCAATTCACAGGAACCTCCTAAAAGGCAAAAACAATGAGTAACTGTGCATATGGATCAGTCTGTAGACCTCCTAATGGCAACTTATTAGGTCAAATTACTCATTTAAGTCTGCCCAGCATACTAATGCAGTGGACCCTCTAGGGACCTTCATCGTTGCACCGGCATAGTCTAATATATAGTCAACAATGCTAGTAATATAGTGTCTCCTTGCAAACTATTACAGTGGCTTAATTATGAACCTCGGCCACTGCATTGGCCTAGTTTGATAAATAAACAGTCTAGCACTTGCTAATCCCTAAGTTAATCGGTCAACCCATCTAGTGGGTGTCTAACTAATGGGCATCTAACTTCATTTTAAGTTTATTTCTTTACTGATCATCTTTTTATAATATTCCAAGTTGAAAAATAGATAGTTAAAATTTTTATCATACAGTCAATTTTTGACCTGAACAGTTATAGGTCATTTTTAGCCTTACTGGACAATTACGGGTCAATTTTCTAAAATATTTTAAGGCATTTTCATAGGCATAATTAAAGCCATATTAAATCTAGTCTAATCCATTATTTTGGTTCATTTATATACATACTAAGCAGTTATTTTAATCCTAGTCTCAAAATTCATTTTTACAGGACAGTTATAGGTCCATTTTCTATTTTATGGTGGCCATTTTAGGTTCATTTTAGGTCCTTTTTTCAGTGCCAATTGCACTTATTACCATACATTTCCATAGGCCTAAAGCCAAGCTCAAATATATATCAAATTGCCATATAAATAGCTTCCATTTCATTTCCCATGAACTATACAAATTGTCTCTAAATAAAGTACCATTTTCATAATAAAACTAGTTCACTTTGAGGTCATTTTTGCCAAGCCATTACAAGCCAATTTCAAGTCCCATTTTTAACCATATTCTAACCCTAAATGGTATCTTATGTTATATACATTTCATGCCTCATTACTCATGCATTTTCACCTCATTCAGGCCATATGGACATTACATAATTATGCCATTTATGCCATGCCAATCACACACATACATAGGCCATGCAATACCTCATTTTTCATGTCATTCTTGCCTTGCAAACCTCTTGGTCAATATCCCCAAATTGCCATACACATGCTTGTAATCACATTCAAGCACACATACACACATTTTAACATCACATAAGCATGCACACACAATGCCATTGACATGCAAAATAAGCCATTTTACACTTTAATCATGCCTCGGCCACACTAAGCACACACACACATAAACTTTATTCACAAATTCCTTCACTTACACCTATAACACCATCACTAACAAGCTAATTCCCACACAATATACCAAGCACACATGCCATCTACTTAAACCTATATATTAAGGCACCTCTCGGCCTAATCAAGTCTCATATCCATACTCACAATTCTCACCACATACACATAAAATTCATGCATATTTCATGTCCCATACCTTAGAAATCATGCCAAATCACCTTAACAAGCCATACACACACACATACACACCCTTGCACAAACCTCTTGGCCAAATGGAGACTAAGCCTGCCCATGCACTCTTTTCATCAAATCAATATTCTAATCATGTATTCCATACATAATTAACCTAAATACATGCCTAACTCCTTAATTCACATACTTTGGCCACCTTTCCCATTATTCCATACAAAACTTCTACACCTATCACACTTGAAATTTAATGACCATGCTTTGAATGCCTTAAATTCACAAACTTTGCTATGAAGGGAGATGAATTCTTCACTTCAAGCTTGAAAGAAACCAAAGCACACCCCTCATTACCTTAACTTCCATTTACGCCATCCTCCCTTCAAAAAATCCATAAAAAATACTCAAGTCTCTAAATCCAATTCCAAGCATATAGGCATTCTTAGAATCACCAAATCCTCTAGGAAATAAATTAAAAAGGGTTGAATTACTTACATATCAAAAGTTGATTTCCAACCCCCTTTGATATACACTTAAGTTTTTCTTAAATTTTCTTGAAATTTAAGGACCCATTAAGCCTTTAATGCCTTCAAAAATCAATTCAACACACAATTAGAGAATTTTTGGTGGCAATAGGCAAGGGAAGAGCTTGCAAAATAAAGCAAAAATGGTGGATGGGAGGGAGTAGTGGCATCGAGACAAAGAGAGGAGAAAGAAGAAAGAGAAGTGGGGTGGTGAGTGGGTATGGCCAAATAGCCATTTAGGTGTCAAACGGGAGCCTATATAGTGGGTGAAGTGGCACGAGTTAGGCCATATGCCACCCGAGCATCCTGAAATAGCTCGATTTTGGTAGAAAATTTGGGGAATTTTTAAAAATCACACAGACCTCTAAAAATTATTGCATTTATTTTAAAAATCCTTAATTAGTCTCATTTAGAGGCTTATAAAATTTCATGGACAAATTCCATCGATAAGATAGTTAACCAACTACCTTGATTTATGTGTAAAACCCCAAAATTAAGAAAATTTGCAAATGACCTCAGAATTCAAAAATTCTTTCACCATTAGACTTAAGGGAATTTTTAACCTTCAAGGTATGGCATTTTTAGGTTTGTCTAGGCATATCCTAGGTCATTCTTAGCCCGACTCCATCTGAGCCTGTAACCCAATAGATTATAGCCTAAAATAATTTATTAGTTATGCTAAATCTTTAAATTAAGTCAAATTTATCATTTTATGGCCCCTCAAAGTTTCATGACCATCACCCTTACCTTGAGCCTCATGAAGGTGACTTGACACTCCGAGAACACTTTTCGGCCTCAGTGGTATTGTTCGTGGGGTCTCGATTTACTGGTATTACACCTATAATCAAAGCATATGGAATCCTACTCATACACTTTCTCTCTTCTTATGTCTTGGAAGACATAGATTTAGAAAGGTGTTTCCCATGCAAAATAGGAATAAAACCTTTCTTGGAGAGATCCATGCTAAACTTCTTTAGCATTTTATCTATGTAGGAAGATTATAAAAGACCAAGTAACATTCTGGATCTATCTCTATTGATCTTAATCCCCAAGATATAGGTTACTTCTTTAAGGTTTTTCATCGAGAACTATTTACTCAACCATATCTTACCTAATTAAAGGACAGAGATATCATTTCTTATTAGTAGTATGTCATCTACATATAACTCAAGAAAAATGATTGCACTCCCACTTACCTTTTTATAAACACATAGTGTAACACCTGCTATCCAAATCCATTCTTGGATTAAATAAGAGATGCCATTTCTTAGAAGGTTATCCATCTTCATATTACCCCAACTAGACCACATTTAAACTTGAAAAAAATCTTATTTAAAGAGGCTAATTAATTTAGAAACTAAAGTTTCTGAAGTCCCGATAGTTGAGCTATCCAGGGGAAAAACCAAAAATTTTGAACTTGTATAAACACTTCTAAAACTATCCATAACCATTTCTATAATGATTGGGTCCATGTGACCCTCCTAATCATTCTCATGCAATTTATTATCACATCAGCATCTCAAATAATACAATACATGCATCAATCAAGGCAATACATACTATAAATGAATAAACATACTTGTTTACATAGCTTGAAGTCTAATTGACCATATAATTTAGTTAAACATTTCAATACAATAGACTATATATCTTACCTTTAAGACCTCAATCACTCTCATACATGAGTGCCACTCATCTATATCCTACGTATAGTTTTACCAATGGTGGATTCTCCTTGGAAAAGCATCTTATTACACTGCTGTATAAGATGGTACAACTATCGGCCATCTAACACCTATACATCAAAAGACTGACATGTTAAGTATACACTCAGTGGTGAATTTAACATGATATGCATTGTTTAAAACACACCAACATCATATAAGCATGCAGAATCATTTATTTATTGGGGTATACTATTATTATGCTATTAATCTTATACAGTCATGCATGTTATTAAGTTATGTACACATGCCACTACAATATTTCCACTCATTCACAGATGCATAAATGATGATTAAAGCATGTTATACCCTCTCTCTAAAGTCCTTACATCCCATATACCCTTATTTCATGGTTAAAGACATTTACTGTGATGCTTGCCACCCGTTTCGTACACCAGACCGAATAGCAAATATGCATAACGCATAATGGTATTCAAAATCTATATACAACAACCTATCCCAATTAAAACTTTTTATTACTTAAGATATTTTAAAACTCAAGAAGATGTAAAAATGTAAAAGCTATTTTACCATGCATTATGAGGTAACTAGTGAGATCATTATGTCAAAATTTTGATAGCATAACGGCTGTACTGAGATACTTTCCCAAATAGTACCTATTATGAAAACACTTTTATAATCATGATACAATAATTTCTCAACCACCTGGGTCCTCTTAACCCTCCAATTTCATCAAAACAACATATCACATACAACAGAGCCTCAAGCTCATCAAAATATTATATAAAATCTCAATGGGGCCTCAGGCACCCTTAACATCAGTCATCACATGCAGAAGTAATAGATATCATAAAAGTTATGTAATATAATTTAAAATAATATATTAAAGGTTTACAAAACCATATATCACTTATAGTTACAAAACTAGCTGATTTACACAGATTAGGCCCAATCCCTTTATTAGATCACAAGAGTACTATAAATATTATGACATTATTATACATTTACAAAAGAAACAAAATGTACCCAGAGGGCAATTCTTTTTGTCTCCTATGGTGTAAAGGCTTTAACTCTAATTTGTACTTTTCTTTAACTTATGCATTGCAAAAACAAGCGATGCGTTTAGCATAAAGCTTAGTGATGTAATCACTTTAACATGTATACTTATATTTAATCGATCATGTATTAAACATGCATTAACAATAGTTATTAGGTTGAAATAACTTACATATTACATAACATGCAATAATCACGGTATATGCCAAATACCTAGTCCTATACAGCATAAAGCAAACAATAGGCTTAAGAATATGATCATCACATAGTCAGCATAACAATTCATACATCATACTTTATTTACATGCCACGAAGATAAGGTCAAAAATCAAGATATATTACTTCCTCATTAACCATGATACTTATTAGTTTAATGAATGCATATAATATCACTACAACTATAAAGGCTAGATAGCACATTCATGATATCATACTCGAATGCTCATGATATCATGCCCAAAGGCTCATAGTATCATGCCTGAAGGCTAGTGCTCATCAGCAAAACAAAGCGATCCATAGGTCTCATACTCGAAGGTACATTAGCAGCTGCTAATATCCTAGTTGACCAATCAACCTATCCAAACTAGGTTGTCTAACTATATAGACATCATTAAACTCATTATATTGTGTTTTTTTATGCCAATTATACATTTCACACCATCTTGTGAAATTTATTTATCTCATTGGCCATTTTGCACATTAGCATGGCCTATATCATATGCCCATAGCATATATATTACAATTACGCATAAAATGAACAACTTAGGCTCAAATATAGATAATGACAACATGTGATCACTTATAGCTATAACAATATTTATAGTTGCATAAGGACATCATAAGATACTAAAAAATATTAGACTTAAGATCATGGTTCATTCATATGCACATGGTATATGAGGTATAACATGAGTTCCATTAACATCATAGAGTTTTAAGCTAAATGTTCAAGAATATAGAACTACATTTCAAGTCTTAAAACCCCTTAATAAACTCATAAGAATATGCCCAAATGATGGTCAAAATACTCTCAATATCATGACAAAAATTGGGTTGAAAATGATTCAAAATTTAGCTAAGAATTGAAAAAGTTATGAATAAAACAATATGTGGTCAATAGTGGTCAAAATGGGTCACAGTCGTGACCTTTTATGGGTCATGGACATAACCCCCTTAAAACTTTAGAAACCTACATTTTGGCCTGGAGGGGTCACGGGTGTGACCTGCTAAAAGGTCATGGTTATAAAGCCTTATTTTTAGTAGCAAACAAACGAATTTCTGGCGATTTTTGCAGAAAATCCATCCATTTCAAACAGAAACCAAGCAACCTTCAACACCAATTCAATCGCACATATTACAACACTTATAAAGCATAATTCTCATCAAATGCATAACAAATACATTCAACAACCATCCATAAATCATCATTACAATGTATTTATTTCCACATTTATGTCCATACATCATAATTAATGTTCATGTCATTTCACTCAATTTAAAGTGATTACACATAACAATTAAGGTTGTACAGGACCCTTAAAGTTGGCTCAAGCCTTCTCCTTGCCTTAAGAGGCTTGGGTTGTCATTTCACTTATGAATACAAAAGGGTATGAACTTTAATAAATAATATAAAATAATCTAAATGTCAAAAAAATATTTTGAGCCTAGATACATGCTTTACGACATCCTAGGAACTCGCAAAAAATAAAATTTGTAGAAAAAGAAAACCTAAGAGAGAAAGTTACTATTTACCTCGATTTTCTTCTCGATTTTCCTCCCAAAATACTCTACTGTTCTAGATAATTTTGGTGTCCATAAACTCTTCTCAGAATGCTCATTATTTTGGGTGTAAACTCACCTTGTGTGTCCCTCCGAGGAGAGAGAATTTAACAAAGAAAGTGAGAGGGAGAGGGGTGGTGAAAATGGAGTGGAGAGGAGGAGAGGAGGATTTGTGTGGTATATGTGAGAGGAGGATAAGTTTCCTCTATTTATACTTTCCACAAAAATAATTTTCCTTCAAAAAATTATTATAACTGATAGAAAAGTTGGTTTTCCTTCATTCCTATCCCTAAAATTCTATAAATCCAAGCCCTAAATCCTCTCAAAATCTTGTAACCAAATTTTGAC
>CANXYI010628415.1:0-12959 GCA_948208565.1 Hura crepitans
TTATGTAAGATTAACCATCTATAGATTTATTATATTTTACCAAGGACGAGGTGGTTCGTGTTTAAAGTCACCACCTAGTTCTGCACCAAGACCACTTATCATTCGGTAGAAAAGGATTAAAATCATATCTTATTTATGCTCCACTAATATACCTTCCTTTATATTGTAACATTTATTAATCCCATATTATACAAGTAAGCATTTTATCATTCATGTCACCTTTTCATTTAGAGAAATAAATTACAACATTCAGAATATACAATAAGCATAACTATATATCATACATCTAGAAATTGGGTTATTGATTAGTTAATGTTTTACCTAAAAACTACCTATAATTCCATAGGAATTAATGGTAATTGCCTAACTCCCATCTCTAGGAGATTGGCCTTTTGTTAAAAAACATTTTTAGTTTGAATTTTATTACAATAAACTTAAAGTCATTTTATTAAGAAAACACAAATTAATTAGATACAATACCATTGATATGAGGTTAGGAATTTGGCATGTAAAAGAGTTATTAAACTACCTATTACAACCAAAAATAGTTAAAAGAAATATAAGGTACAAAATCAAAAAAACAAATAAAGCATAAGGTATTTGGTCCTGTCTCTACGTCTTCAAATCCATGTGGACCCTCTAAGGTTCTGGTCTATGTCTACATGGATTATGATGTATCTTAGCTAATATGTCCATCTAGACCTCTTACAAAGTATGAATAGTCACTTTTATACAACTAAAGGCAAGAGGTTAGTAACACAAATAATAGTCTATCAAGACCTAAGAACAATTCCAAACAAAACAACTTGTGGGATGAAAATATAAATGATCATGATATATGCTAGAATTATGATTATAACTAAGAAAATGATGAATTAATCAGACAAAGGAAAGCATTCAAATATTTATAACGACTGGAATTCAGAACATGTGTTCATGTGGACTACATTCCTTATGAAAGGCAGTCCATGCAAAGTACAAAATAAAATAAGCATGCATATAACATATATATCTATGTAGACTATGGTCCTCATGAAAGAGCGTATGTGTAAACCATACATTAATTCCAAAATATCAACAATTTGCATATTAAGTAATAGAATAGTCATACAACATGATAATAGCATGCAAGCATGTCAACTTGTTAAGCAGAATACATTAAAACATAGTATACAAAGTAAAAAAATTGTTATCAAACAATAGTCTGCATGGATGTCAGATCATACACATTAATTGAATGGTTACATAATCTTATTAGGCAATTATATACCATTAAAACAATTTAAAATAACAACCTACTCCTATAATCAATGTGGGGATTACATAAAACAATCTTATGTATGATTAATCATGGGAGATCACCAATTTACAGAAGCAACATGAATGAATGGAGATGAATACAAATAGAGACCTCAAATCTTACTTTGTAAATAAGCTTAAACAATAATGTATAGGAAGTGTTTTGGAAAAAAAAATTGTTTTTTAGTGTGGGTTAAGGTCTAGTAGAGCGATTCCTACTTCAAAGTCCATGCCTGGACTCTTAGAACAGTAGGTTTTTCTTAATAATTATTACTTGTGAAATAGGTTGATAGAAGGTGTATTTATAGTGTTTTTGGGGAGTATTCCCATTCAAAAAGAGGATAAATCCTAATATGATTAGGAATCAGAGTTAAAATAGGAATATTACACTTTTAGAAGCTTATCATCGATAGGTACGTGTGAACCATAGTCATTAGGTCCGAGGGGCCTTAGGCTTTGGGTTCACCTAAGTAGTTCATAGGCTATGGGCCTTATTTTAGGCTAAGTCTATGTTAGTTAGTGTGAACATAGGCTTTGGTTTCTCTGGTAGAACCATGGGCTATGGGCCTATAGTTTTAGGCTAGGTCTTTGTTGGTGGGTGCAAACCTTGTGGCATTAAGTCTGGATAGACTTGTACCAAGGTGGTCTGTACGAACTAGGTTTCTAGGTTGCTTGCCTTATTGCTTGAGCCTATCTCTGGTTATCATCATAGGCACAAAAAGTGAATGAGTCCATACCATAGAGGCTTTTCCCTCGCACCCTATTAGAATTAGTGTTGGGCTTCAGGTATAGGCCTATCGGCCTAAACCCTCTGCCATCAACATAGATTCCCATTTTTTCTACAATTCAAGTTACACCATGAGCTTTTTAGGTTAGGTCAAAGTCTGGGTCTATAGGAAAGTTCTACACCCAAAATCCAGGTATTTATAGTTAGTCCCACTTTGGTTTGTGTTATGAAATGCTAAAGCAACAGTGCATATCAAAGTCCTTGAGTTTGAGATACTCACCTAAAGTTATATATACCTGGTGTAAAGCTACATCGAATACGAATGCTGGCCTCATAATTAGAGCAAAAACTAGCTAGACCTAAATTATATCTTCCTTTCAAAATGAATTGATATTGTGAAGATAAACTACACTAATTATGGGTGTTCGCTCATCCTTAGGTGAAGTGAAAGTCCAACTAGATTTGAACATGCCTTTGCTTCTAAAGTTTTTAGATAGATAAAGTTTGAAAGTAAGCTACATCAAATACAAATTCTTACTCACCTTTAAGGGAGATTAGAACATTAAACTAAAGAGAGCTAGACTAAATACAAGTGCCTATTTACCTTCACGTGAAGATAAGCAAAAAAGAACTACGCTGAATAT
Organism: Hura crepitans; assembly: GCA_948208565.1. Lineage (NCBI taxonomy): Eukaryota > Viridiplantae > Streptophyta > Magnoliopsida > Malpighiales > Euphorbiaceae > Hura > Hura crepitans. The sequence goes on from CANXYI010628415.1 coordinate 2,671, forward strand.
GAGTGCTTGCTTGCCTTTAGGTTTGTTAGTTACAGATGGATTGAACTAAATGTGGTGATAAGTTCGAAAGAGTTGATCAAACCTAATATAGTGATAAGTCTGAATAAGTCGAAAGTTAACTAACAAAATTTGTTGATTTGTCTAGATAAGCTAATCGAACTGAATCTAATGATAAGTCTAGACAAGATGAAAGATAATCAAACCAAATCTAGTGATGAGTCTAGATAAGATAGCCAAATTGAATCTTATGATAGGTCTAGATAAGCTAAAAGCTTACCGAATTAAATCTTGTGATATGTCTAAATAAGCTAAAAGTTTACTGAACTAAATCTTATGATAAGTCTGAATAAATTGAAAGTTGACTAATTCAAATTTGGTGATAAGTCTAAAGAAATGGTCTAAACCATATCTAGCATTAAGGAAATTAATATCAGGGAAGTATATGTGTGACATCATGTGCACATATGTTATGTGTGATGTAAGTGCATAATTGACGCATGAGTTAAAGGGTTAAATGTATCTAAGTGCATAAAATGATAGACATATGCTTCTAATTCATATCAGTGTGCATTAAGAGATATGCATATGTTAATTAATATAGACTGATATGAATGTAATGCCCTACATGAGTAAGTTTGTGCTTTAGATAAAAGAATGAGACTTTTCTATGTAACTATATCCTAAATGATGTGCATATGCATGTCACTTATCTCTTACGTTCATGAGCTATGTGAGCTATATGATTGATGTCTAGATAAGGTGCTTATGACAAATAATGAATGATGATGCATGTAAACTTAACGAATGTGTATATATGTTATATTTCTAAAGTATACCACTAATGTTGGATGCATTGATGCCTACTTAATGAGGCTTTATGAATAAGTTGATACATGTGCAAATGTTTGGTGATTGGATGTGACCTAGTTTTCTCTTGAATGAATGAATGCATTTTATCCTACCTTAGATGAATGAACATAGAAACATAAAAGTGGTGAATGAGATGACTTTATAGAATGAATATGGTGATTGAGTAAATGAATGAACGATATACAAATTGGTTCCTAATCTTTTCTAAATAGAGGAATGCAGTGAGGTATGTTTTTTACTGAAGAATGTATTTCTAATAAATGTAGTGATATATGTGTTTTTACTTATTCTTTTCTAAATGAATAAGGAACATGAAGGAATGATGAATATATGTATAGGTAGCTACATGATAGATATAACCTTTTCCGAGATGAGTGAATGACTGAATCCTTTCTTATGATAAATAAATGGTGAATGTAGATATATGTTGAATGATAAATACATGAATGTTCTTTTTTTGATGAATGAATGGTGAAGGCAAATGGGTACCTTTCCCTAAAATAGATGTATGAATGTGAGTGAGCAAACATATGAACTAGTAAATGTGTTATTATTGAGATTACTCTCTTATCATATTCATTATAGAAAAAATATGGGTTTGAGAAAAGTGAAGGTGCAAAATAGTAAGCTAGGTTGCGGTAATATGAATGAGATAACTAATGAAGAACATGTCAAGTTAGGGTGCTAAAAGGAATATAGAAATTGTAAAGAAGTAGGTTCAAATGAGATGTTGAGAAAGGAAGTGGAATTTTCCATGAAGGAGGAAAGGAATAGGTCAAATGGAATGTGCCATAAAGGTGGGGAGGCAAAATGTCAATTAATTATGGAGAGCATGATTGTGATGAGTGATGTAGCATGCAAATGTATGTGATTACATAGTATGGTACCCTTGTTATTAGCTAGTCTAAAGATTTTTTAACTAAATATTTTTTATCAACTTCTAATTTTTACCTAGAAAAGCCTTTGTGGGTTTTTTATCTAATGAGGTATGCTCTAATTTTTTCTTAGGACTCCTTTTGTGAGTTTTCAACTTAGCAAGCTTCTTCTTCTTCTTTTTTATTTTTGAATTCAGCTTATTCACATTTGGTTAAGGCTTAGGATCTAATTAATTGAATATAGATTTTCACTTTTTAAAATGGCTAGATATGCACTTTTGCAAACTATGAACTTGGATTGATAAGTTTGAAGCTCATGCCATAAAAAATTTATAAAGCTATCCAGATTAGTATGTAGTTTTTCATAGGTGCTACCTTCATGCCCTCCATGGTTTTGAACCTCTATGCTTTAGATCTTTTTGAGTACTACATTAATGATATCCCTATTATTAGCAAGTTCAAAGATTTTTGACTAAATATTTTCTCTCCAAATACCTAACTTTTGCTTAGGCTTATGCTCTTGGTTGATCTACCTAGTGAAAATTATTAAACTCTTTTTTTTAACGAGGAAAACCATAGTTGAAAAAAGAACACTTAATTGTTTAAGTCTTAAAGTAAATCTTTCTATTTTGTAGGCTTTGGAGTTTTGACATTTGGAGTCTTCTGACTGTTGGATGAGCAAGAACCGAAAAAATATTTGTCTTTTAGAATCGTTCTTAAGTTTTAAAGAAACTGATAGACATAACTCCTTTGATGCTCTAATTTTTTTCAAAGCCTATTAGACTTCTTTTAAGATTAAAGGAAAGAAGCATTCATTTAGGTTTAGTTGCCCTCAATTTATTATTTTCTTTTTTATCTCTTATCTCATGTTTAGGAATATTTCTCATACCTTACAAAGAAAGATCAAGTTTTGAGCTTCAAAATTGTATGTAGTAGTGGTGAGCCATTTTTTAGAGATTAATGAACTGTTTGTGATTCATGTGGATTAAGCTAATCAATTTTTTCCCTTTTTATTTATTATTATTTTTTTAAATATTTTTTAAAGTCCCTTAACTCAGTTTTAAGAGTACTATGCTATGCAATGAATGAGGATAACAAAAATGCTTTAATTGTTTCATCATAAAGGCAAGAGAAAACTAAAAAAGAAAATAAAGGCAGTTTATCCTATTTTTGTTGCATCTTTTTGTATCCTTGATTGTCACGATCCTATAGTTGGTTAATAGTTGGGCCATGAAATGGTAGACCGAATATCAAAAAGAGGGAACCTTACTTTTTAGAGAATTTAGGGATGATAATGAGGTCTAGTGATGGATGATCTTCAAGATAAGGTATCGCACCATTATTTATAAGGTCTTGGATGGCTCAACAAAAGGCTTTGTAGTTATTGGTCAAGAGGTTAATCTTTTGGTGATAAGCACAGTATAAGCATCGCAATGGTTAAGTGGAAGTGGTGAGGACTGATGTTATAGTATTAAGGTTTGAAGGAGGTTTTCTTTTTTCAACTCCTTAAGCATCACGGACAAGGTCTTATTCAGATGGGTGAATATATGAGAAATCTTTCTTAGCTCAATTGCTTTGTCATTACTTACCCCCATAGTCAAATTCAAGCCCATCGAGTTTTTCAGAGCACCTTATTATTGGACTTCTCAAATCCTTTCCTCTATAAATGTTATTATCCTTTGTTCTAGTGTTGCCATTGCCTTGTTCATGATGCCTTTAGTCACCAACTGACTTTCACCTTTGGTTTTGGGTTTGGTTGCCATTTTTTGTGGTAAAGAGTGTTAAAAGAAGGAAAAAGGTAAGTCTTTTCCTTTAAAGAGCCTAAGCGAAGGATAATCTACATAGTTAGAATGATATGTATGATTAATATGATAATATACATGTTTTTAGCATTGTGGTGCTATGTTTGGTGTATGTTAATTATGATGCATGGGTAATGACTGAAGTTTAAATGAATGAATGTGATACCTACTTTAGGTGAGGTGATACTAGGCAACTAAAGTTTACATGATGAATGATACCTATCCATGCTTAGGTGAATAAATGTATAAGTGGGTAAGGCTTGCATAGGGGATGCATGTATGGATTAATGATGCATGATTAAGCCTAAGTAGTATGTATGAAAAAGTGAAGTTATAGGATAGAGTTGTGCTTGCGCAACATATATTTAGTTGATGTATGAATGAGAGCCTATAACTCTAGTGCATGTATGTGACTTCCACAATGCCAATTTTATGTATGATGCCTAATGTTATGTATTATTCCTACTGATGCATATTAATCATTGTTCCATCTTTTAGGGGGGAGCTAAATTTGATATGCTTTATAAAATGTGATGCAGGATTTTCCTATTTCTTTGTTAAAGTCAAAATGTATTCAATCATCTAAAAGTAAGATTATAAAAGCTCATAACTAAACTAAAAAAAAGGAAAATGAGGATAAGATTAATTAGGAGAGCTTCGAGCATCTAGATCAAGTATCCACTTAGCATCAATGAGATCTTAGATGGCATGAGGAAGAGTGGTGCACTTATCTATGAGATGGCCTATCACTTGATGATAAGCACAATAAAAATCAAACCTATGATTAGGTGAAGGAGGATCAATATATGGCTTTGGTGTTAATGGCTACAATCTTTATTCTTTTATGGGTTTATTCAAGCTCTAAGATCGAAGTTTGCCCAATTTAGAGAAATGGTGAGTCCTGACCATGTTGATATTAGTGACTTGGCCTGAATTATTATTTTGATGGGTAGGTTCCCTATTCTTCTTGAATCTTTTATTATAAAGTGTTAATTCAAGATCAACATCTCTGTCTTTGAGTTGTTCCCATATGGTAAAGCCTTTAACAGAGATCCCAACATTCATGTATCTATTAGCATTCTTGATAAACATCTTAATCTAGTCGGTATCATCAAGCTTGTTTCTCATTTTAAGTACCTTGGCCTTCCATCATTCTCAGTAATCAAAGAAGGATTCATTAGGTTTTGGGCGTACCAATTCCAAGGCCTTGAGGATCACCTCAATGGTTGCATTATTTGAGTATTGCTTGTTAGATGCATGGGCTAAATCTTTGTAATTCACTTTAACCTTTTTTTTTCTAAGTTGTGGGACTAATCTAAGGCCTACCTAGTTAGAGACATACTAAACAAGCTTACCATTTGTGCTTCTGACAAATACGTTAACCTCATATCTACTGCATCTTACTTTAAATGAGTCTTTGGAAAAGAAGTTCTATTGAACTTGCTTAAATTTGGCATTTTGAATTTCTAGGGCATGGCATGATTAGGCTTCAAGCTGATGTCTTCTAAGTTGATGTCTTTGCCTCCGGTCAAGAGATGATTCATGGCTACAAAATAAAGGGTTAGTAATAATGCATGAATTATCTAAGATTATTCATGATATGTGTGCCTTATGTATGAATTATGTTTTAGGAATAAATATGATACATACATATATGTGGATGCATGGTATAGATAATTAATGCATGATCGAGATTACAAGATGCATGATAAACTTTAACAAGATGGTAACTTTTAATACATGGTTAGTGTGCCATGTGCTAGTGTGAAGTATGCATAAGTTTACATGAAATGTGTTTACAACGCATGAGTACAAAAAGTTTATGAGATACATATGGTACATAAAAATAAGAAAGATACAATGTTTATGTCATAAAGTAGATAAAATGTTATATACATAAAGACAAAAAGGATACAAGTTAGAATGTACAAGGACAAACACAAGCAATAAGCATTCCACCTTATTACTCCCTCACACATGGTCTTAGTAATTCTTCCTAGGTAGGCTTACCTAAGCATTATTGGGGGATGTGTAAGTTTGATTATGGGTCCAATTAGGCTCAATGACCTCTCATATTTAAAGTGCATGCAAGTATAATAGCCTATGATATTTAAGTCTTGTTTAAAGTGAAATTAGGCTAGGCCTATTCCATATAAAAGGCATAATAGGCTTAGCCCCACTTCAAATAAGGTTAAATATAATAAGCCCATATAGCAGTCATAATGCAATTGTAAACACTTGTGGTCATACAACCTAGGGGAAGTTACTAAGCTTGACTATATGGGTTTTATGGTATGGTCTAAGAAGTCTTTATAGTTCCATAAGTGGGGGGTCCCTCTTAATAGGTCTTTCTAATCAAGGATAATAGCGACCGATTAGTTCACTATTTTGTATATTTAAAGGCATGAGGCTTTTAAGTGATAGATATGCCAGCAATTTCCTATCTTGAATTAAAAATGGGGTCATGGTTCACAACACCATCAAAGGTAAAAAGCAACACAATGTATATAAGATTAAATTCTTAGAATTCATAAAAAAAAATAAAATATTAAAAGGTATATTATTTGGGCACTTTTGGATATAATTCTTAGTCCCCCAGTGGAGTCACCACTGTAGATTTATTGTATTTTACCAAGGATGAGATGGTTAGTGTTTAAAGTCACCACCTGGCTCTACACTAGGACCACTAATCTTTTGCCCAAAAAGGTTCAAAATCAGATCTTATTTTTGCCCTAATAATATACATTACTTTATGTTAGAATGTTTATCAGTCTCATATCATGTATGCAAGCATTTTGTTTAAGTATTCATGTCAGCTTTTCACTTTGAGAAATAAATTGCAACATTTAGAATATACAACAAGCATAACTATATATCATACAACTAGAAATTAAATCATTAATTAGTTGATGTTTAACCTAACAACTACCCATAATTACCTAGGAATTGGTAGTAATTGCTCAAGTCGCATCTTTAGGAGATTAGCCTTTTGTTAAAAAAAACATTTTTTATGTGACTTTTATTACAAAAAACTCAAAACCATTTTATTAAGAAAAACCAATTAATTAGATAGAAAACCATTGATGAGAGGTTAGGCATTTGGCATGTAAAAGAGTTATTAAACTACCTATTACAACCCAAAATAGTTAAAAGAAATAAAAGGTACAAAACAAAATAAACAAATAAAGCATAAGCTATTTGATCTTATCTCTCCATCATCAAGTCCTTGTGGAACCCTTAATGTTCCAGTTTATATTCATGTGAACTATGATATATCATGGCTAATATATCCATCTAAACCTCCTACCTAGTAAGAACAATCACTTTTATACAACTTAAAGAAAGAGGTCAACAACACAAACAATAGTCCGTTAAGACCTAAGAATAATACCAAATATTACTGATCATGATGTATTCTCAAATGATGATTATAACTAAGAGAATGACAAATTAATCATACAAAGGAAAACATACAAATATTCATAGGGATTAGAATTCAGAACATGTGTTCATGCAAACTATATTCCTCATAAAAAGGAATCTGTGCATACCACAAAATAGAATAAGCATGCATATAACATATATATCCATATAGACTATGCTCCTCATGAAAAGGAGTCCGTGCAAACCACACATAAATTCTAGAATATCAATAATATGCATATTATGGAATAGAATAGTTATACAACATGATAACAACATGCAAGCATGTCAACTTGGTAAGTAGAGTACATTAAAAGATAGTGTACAAAGTAAATGAAAAAATGTTATCAAACAGTAGTCTACACAGACATCAGAGCATACACATATCAATATATTAAGTCTATACAAACCTTATCATGCATTAAGATAAGTTTGTATGATTAGAGTGTCAATTATAGAATGGTTGTATCATCTTAATATGTAATTATATACAATTAAAATAATTTAAAACAATAACCTACTCCTATAATTGATGTGAGGATTACATAAAACCATCTCAAATATGATTAATCATGGGAGATTATCAGTTTACAGAAGTAACATGATGAATGGAGATTAATACAAATAGAGCCCACAGTTCTTACCTTGTAAATAAGCTTTTAAGCAATAATGCAAAGGTAGGGTTTTATAAAGTAGATTATTTTTCAATATGGGTTAAAGTCTAGTAGAGCGATTCTTACTTTAGAGTCCATACCTAGACTCTTAGAATTGTGGTTTTTCTTAATGATTATTGTTTATGAAATAGGTTGATGAAAAGGGTATTTTTAGTGTTTTTAGGGAGTATTCCCTTCCAAAAAGAGGAGGAATCCTAATTGGATTAGGAATCAGAGTCCAAATAAGAAGATTACATTTCTGGAAGCTTTTCATCAGTAGATTCGTATAAACCATTGTAGTTAAGTCCATGTGAACATAGGGCTTAGGTTCATAGGGCCAGTTCATAGGCTCTGGGCCTTATTTTAAGCTAAGTCTATGTTAGTCTATGCAAACATAAGCTTTGGTTTGTCTGGGTGGACCATGAGCCATGTGTCTATAGTTTTAGGCTAGGTCTTTATGGGTGGCGGACCTTATGGCATCAAGTTTAGGCGAACTTGTACCAAGGTGGTCCGTACGGACTAGGTTTTTAGGTTGTTTGCCTTGTTGCTTGAGCCTATCTTTGTTTATCATCATAGGCATAAAAAGTGAAATGAGTCCATATCGCAAGGGCTTTACCCCTGTATACCCATTAGAATCAGTGTCGAGCTTCAACATAGGTCTATCAACCTAAGCCATCTACTATAGACAAAGATTCCCATTTTTACTATAATTCAAATCACCCCATGAGCTTTTCAAGTTAGGTCAAAGTTCAAGTCCATAGGAAAGTTCTAGAGCAAATATCCAAGCATCTACACATCCCTACTGGATATGAAGTCCAGATAGACATATTACTTGTGACATATTATAGTCTGCACGGACATTTGGTGAAGGCCATATTGGGTCTGCATGGACTTGCTAATTTATAAATGGGGAAAAATAGCTTGTTTTTTATTTACTTATTTAGCTTTGTACTTTTTATTTCCTTTGCATCTTTTTGGGTTGTAATAGGTAGATTAAAAACTTGTTTTACATGCCAAAAGCCTAATTTCACATCAATGATTTTCTATATAATCAATTGGTGTTTTCTTAATAAAATGGTTTTGATTTTTTATTAATAAAAGTCACAAGAAAATGTATTTTAACAAAAGCTAATCTCCTAGAGATGGGAATCGGCAATTACCACTAATTCCTACGAAAGTAAGGGTAGTTATCAGGTCAAAACTCAATTAATGAATCACATAATTTATAGATGTACAATATATAGTTATGTATTGTATATAAAAATTTACTTTCTCTATGTGAAAAGGTGACATTTATGCTTTAATTAAAATGCTTGCTTGCATGATACAAGATTCATAAACGTTAGAATATGAAGGAAGGTATATTATTGGGGCATAAATAAGATATAATTTTGAACCCTTTTGGGAAAAAGATTAGTGATCTTAGTGTAGAGCTAGGTGGCAACTCTAAACACTAACTACCTTGCCCAGTAAACTATCATAAAGCTATATATATGCTAAAACATGAAAAGAATTATAGCATTACATATCATAAAGGCACACATTATCTATACATATCATGCATAATTCCTAAACATAACGCATCATGAAATTAATTTCATTCTTTACTATTATACTTTTAATTATTATTCCATTGATCATGCCTATAGCCAAGAAAACATAAACACTATACATAACAGAGTATCAAGTGGACCACTTAGGCCTTTGCAATAATGTAGGCCCTATACGCATAATACATGTAGGTTAGAAAAATAAGATTTGAAGATCAACGCATCAAACCCAAAGGTCAAGACATTATAATGACCCGAAGGTTCATGCATTGCAACTCAAAGGCTATAGAGGTACCGAAGAACCCTAGCAGCTATTATGACTTTTACTGACTGGTTAACCTCTAACACTTGAAAAATCTCGATTTTATGAATAGTGATTTCCCGAGGGGAATAGTGCTCTCGAAATTCAGGGTGCACCAAAGACATTAAATTAAAGTATTAATCATAATATAATATTGGGTAAAGTTTAAAGTCAATTAGAGTTCATTTGATTGGTTAAAAATGCTAAGAAAGTTTTTACGGTAATATCTTAGGAATAGTGATCAAGGCAAAGTTGCACTATAAATAATTTTCAAAGTTGCTCAGAAAATATGAAACCTATACAACTTCATACTAAAAACTTCCAACGAGTCCAATGGCACTAGAATCGATAGTTTTGGAGGCTAGAAAGTATTTTTACAAAAATCGGGTAATAAGAAATTTGAGCATTTTAATTTGGATTTTCTTGATTTTTGAAAACCTATTTTTAAAGACTTATGGGGCATTAATTTATTTAATTTTTGAAAGAAAAATTAGAAAAAAAATAATTGGGTTTGGTTTTTAAAATAATAAAAAAAAGGGATAAAGAATTATAAAGTCGAAATCTTCTAATAGGTCAAACATTTAATAGTAAAAACACTCCCATCTCCCCTAATTTTCCATCTAGCCAATGCCATCCCCTTTATCCCCATTTCTTGATTTTTGATTCTTCCTCCACAAGCCAAATTAAATCAAGAAAATTTAATTGCAGCTCGTTCATGATCTTTAGAGATAGTGGGAAATGGAATTTCACGAAATGGTTATGAAGAGGGCTTTGTTTAACAACTAGATAAACAGTACCACATTTTGTTTGGGTAA
>CANXYI010628427.1:0-16352 GCA_948208565.1 Hura crepitans
GAGCTTGCAAAGTTAACTTTATTTCCTTGCTGTTTTTAAAGGATATGGATGCCTCAATTGGTTTTACCATGACTAGAATGTAAGTTTAGAATTTGCTTCATATGTTAAAATGAAGGTTATGGCTATTGTTGTTGGAAATCATGTGAAATATGCCATTCATGCTTATACTTGAGAGCTATTCTTAGTGGATTTTATGTGTAATGGTTAGTAACCTATGAGAATTGGATTAAAATTGGGTGTATATGAGTGTAATTATGTTTATGGCATATACATGTATATGAATATTGATGTATGGTGGAATGGTTAAGGAAATGTGCATAATTTTCTTGGATAATCCGAAAGCATGTAATGGTAATGTGGCTTATGATGTAGCTTGTGGAAGTGTTTAGCACATGCATTATATTGCCTATGGAATTGGCTGACAATGACTATGAAATTGAACTATACATATGACATGTTGATAAACAAAATATACCTTGAGAATCTATTTTTGAAATGCCTAAAAAACTTGGACAAAAACATATAGCTTTGACCTAAAACAAGTACATAAAAAGTGGCTTCAAATGTCCTATGTGATTGCATTTTTACTTGTGCCTTTTTGGGGTGGATTTGAGACCATTGTATGAATGAAATTTGTGCCTATTGTTTGGCCTTGGAACTGGCCTACATGTGTTTATCTTCGAGCCTATGTATGTGGTTAATAAGTCATTGAAAACTAAGTCAAATTTAGACTTAAAACAGTTCTAGAATTTATCATCAAAAGTAGTCGAAAAGAGCTGTAATTGTCAAGTTGACCATTACCTTAGCCAAAAATGTCACTGGATAGGAAGTGTTAGTTTCTTGAGAACTAATGCTAGGATAAATCATAATATGTTAAACCCTAAAAGTTGGCCATAACAAGACTCACGAAAATTTTAAGATTTTTACCCGATAGAGCCAAAATGTGGCTATACTAGACCAGCTGAAAAAATGAATTATGTGATAAAATTTATAATTGTCTATTTTTGGAACAAAAATATTATAAGAATATTTTTGGTTAACAAATGAACTTAAAATGAGCTACTTGGCACATTACTTAAACACCCACTTGATGGGTTGACCGGTCAACTTAGGGTTTTGCAATTGCTAGTTGTCTGATGTTCAGGCATTGAGATTTATTGGTTATTGGAGAGGTCTACGGGCTAATCTCAATTATGTCACCTAGATATTGAGCTATTTATTTATGGTTGGGGAGGCTTATTAGCTAATCTTTATTATGTCACATTCTTGATGCTATTTACTTATGGCTAGGGAGGCCTATAGGTTAATCTCCATTATGTCACACATATAATATTTACATGTGTTTAGAGAGGCTACGAGCTGATCTCCATTATGGCACACTTACTAGTATAACGGCATAGGTCCCCACTCTGCACCAGTTTATTTTCCCTCTAGATCTAGTGTTTTTAAATGTTATTTTCCCAATTAGGCTAGTGATTTAAATTAAGCAAATAATCTGACTAATCATAGAAATAAGAATTAAGAATAATTGGATAATTTTTTTCTAAATAACTGATAAAATATAGGCTAAAGGGTATTTTTGTCATTTTACACATGTGTTGTTAAGTAAATTGGTTAATGTAAGATATGCATGCTATGAATCATAATAACTACTTTAGATACCTTATGTGAGTCAAAAAAAGTTAATTCATAGCATATAAATGCCATAGGGGTATTTTAGTAATTTAGCACCATGTTATGTAAATTGAATCAAATAAGAAGATAAACTCAGTTATTAGAGTACACAGGTAGGAAAAAAGACATAATGTTATGATTTAAATTCTTAAGTTCTCTACTAAGTATCTCGTATACTCAACATACTTGTTTTGCTGCACAGGTACTCAAGAGTGGGATCTTACCTCATGAAATGTGTCGATGAGAGTTTAAAGGATAATTGAGAAGAAATAAGAAGTTAATGTTGTACAGTTTTGACATCCATATACCTAGGTGGTTAGGTAGAAACCATGTACTTAAGCTTTGTGTATGTTAAATATATAAGTAAACATTAACTGATGATGTAAATAAGTAGACCTATATGTTTTCCTCTGAATGTATGTTCAACAATGATGTTTGATGTGGATGTGATCTTAAGGCTTTATATATGGCTTGAGGCCTAAGATTATTGTGTGATAGTATCCTAGGTTGATAGGATGATACCTGAGGAACTAGAAGGGTCTAGGAGGTAAGATAAAATAATATTAAAGTGTTTATAGGTGAATAAAAATTTTGGGATACTGGCCCAAGCAGCCATCGTGCTATCGTATTTTTTTTAGATGGTACTAGAATGTGTCAAATTCTCTCTATAATGGTTGAACCATATCGATGTTAATCTAAATGGATTATAGGAACTAATTGAAATGATTTTGGATTCAGATAGAATTATCTAGTGTGGCATAAGTAAAAGTTAAACGAATGATGATAGGGGAAATTTCAAGATGGGTGACTTGGCAGGAAGTGCACCACTTATTGGGTTTCTTTGAGAATCCAGTAGGGGATGTCACAAGCATGGAACTGTAAAGATAGTCAAATGATAAAATTCAATAAAATAACAATTTAAACTATATGTGTGATGTACTTGTGTGTGTGTGCAATACACGTTTCACTAAATTCACCACTTAGTGTATACTCAGCATATTGATTTCTCCAATGTGGAGTTATTAAGTATAAATTAGTAGCACTACTTTAGCTGGTAGTGTAGCAGAGGGTTTCTCAGGGAAGATATACCTTTGGTACTCCTATGTGTAAAGATACAGTAATGGCACTCATGCATAGGAAAGGCGTAATCTTAAGTGTGAATATATATGATCTGACATATTACAATATTATGACTATTTTCTATGCTAAATCATACAATTAAATATATGATCCTTATATTATTATCTATTTATTATGATATATTATGTCATTTGGTACTATGTGTGTTAGTTTAATTGAGATGTTGTTGTCTCCGTGATGATATTAAGAAAGATGACTGAGAATGGTTGGAGGATCAAATGGATCTAATTGTTCTACTGATGAATGAGACTATTATAGAAGCGCTTTCTAACAGGTTTTACATTGTGGCTTTTCACCTAGGTAGTAGCCATGCTACAAGAATTTAGTTAATTTAGACATATCATTTAAAAATATGATTTCATGAAGTGTTAAATTAAAATTGGGTAAAGTAGTGTAAGGACAGGTGACCTTCATGAAGTGGCATCTCTTATTCACTCTTTTAAAAGAATGAGTAGGAGATGTTACATGTCAGCTCATGCATTAGTCCTTTACTCACACTTGCACATTTCTTTCAAGCATTAGTCATGTATTTCATATGCATAAAATGCACAATCACATGCACCTAAAAAAAATTACATAAATATACATTAGTACATTTATAAAGAGAAAACTAAGTAATAAGTATCTACATACACTTACCACCTCTATTCAATAAATTGAACATTTCACATGTATCTATATATATTTAACCCTTCAATTCATGCCTTAATAAGCACACACAATAGATATGAATACGAACACACATTATTATATCCTTAACACTAGATATGGCTCAAAACATTTTTTGGACCCATCACCAAATTTAGTTTAATCTAGGTGCCTTTTAGAGTTATCATAAGATTTTGTTCGGTCCACACATTTTCAATTTTTTGTACTCATCACTAGATTCAATTCAGTCTATATACCTTCTTTTTTTCTTACTCATCACCAAATTTGGTTTGATCCACTTTTATAGCTTTTTTGAACTTTTCATCAAATTTGGTTTGACCCACACTTTTAGCTTTTTATATTTATCACTAGATTTAGTATAGTCCACACTTTCAAATTTTTTTGACTCATTACTAGATTTGATTCGGCCCACAATTTTAACCTTTTGGACTTATCCCTAAATTTGCTTTAGTCCATATGCAACTTACAAGCAAGAATCGGTTCGAATTCTTTATATCTTTTGTCAAACCTTGAGCTAGATAATCATTCATATTTAGTGTAGCTTACTTTTAGACTTAATCAAGTTATCTATTTTACAAGGAAGGATGTGTTCTATATTCAACATATCTTTGGTTCAACCTAGGGGTGTGCAATTATTCATATTCAATATAGCTTACATTCATATAGAATCTATAAGTTATCTAGCCTACAAACAATGAGGTGTTTGAATTTGGCATATCTTTGATCCAAACTAGAGGTATGTGGCATTCATATTTGGCGTAGCATTTCTTTATTAATGTTTTTTCTTTTACCTAGAAGCAAATAAGCACCTGTATTGATGTAGTTCTCTTTAGCTTTAATATTTGAACCCCCCTTAAAGGCAAGCAGGCATTTGTATTCGGTGTAGCTTATCTTCATTTATCTAGATTTTTTAAGGTAATGGTGCATTCAAATCTAGTTGAATCTTCACCTCACCTGAGGACAAGCAGACACCTATTCGATGTAGTTTATCTTCATAGTATCAATCTTTTTTAAAGGGAATATACAATGTAGATCTAATTAGTTTTTTTGGTTTATTTTAAGGCAGACATTTTTATTTGATGTAGCTTCACATTAGGTAATTATCTCTTCGGGTACATATCTCTAACTTAGTTAATTTAATGTGCACTATTTATTTTTTTCCATTATGCCTAGTGGAAAAATTAAAAATTTGAGGGGAACTAGCAATGATAATAGACAAAGATAATTTAAAATTCCTCCTAAACATTAAATCTAGTAACTTTTCATGATTTACCATATATGTTGTTAGCAAATTCCTTTTGTGACCTCTTTTCATCGAGTTGTTATAAACCACAATTATCCTCTTCTTAGAACACTTGAAAGATAATACATATAATAAGTTTTTAGAAGAGACCAACATGTAATTCCAGGTGCTAGTGGGAGTTATAGTAAATGGAGGAAGAAGAAGAACATCGTGTGTTTTGAATTGCTTAATGTAGCAATTTTGTAATAGAATATATCCCTATGGTGGCTATTATAATAAGGGTTATTTATACTATAAATTATCAAAATTTATTTCAGATTTCGACACTTTAAATCTACCTGAAGTCAGATAAAAATGGTCCCACTAATTGGGCCTCTTCTTGTCTGCACATAAGCCTTTTAATAGACATATATGCAATATGCTTTAGCCCCACATTCATTAATTCTATTTGACACTCATAGGCTCTATTTTGGATTAACTATTACTCTAATTTAAGGCCTTTTAAACCTTTTAAAAGCCCATAAAAAATCAAATGCAAGAACAAATAAAATTTACACTTAATAAGACTTAAGTCTAAAAACCCTTATTTTTTGGACTTCTCATTTGCAAGTGGGCCTCGAGCCCATTTGCTTATTTCTTCTTCTTAATTCATCTTCCAATGATATCTCATATCATTAAAACATTCAATCTCATTGAGCCTTCTTTAAACTCCATTTATGTGTGTGCCTTTATAGGTTCCTATAATAGCATGGCAATATATATGAATTAGAGTCCTAATCCAATTGGGACTTTATAGAATCAATCTTAATGAATCAATATCAAACAACTTATTGATATATCACTTGTACATAAGTCTAAAGAGGCATTTACCATGCATCATAACTATCTAATTGTTTGAAATTCAAGTGGTTCAACTTAACCCTTCCACATACAGTTATAGTGCAATAAACTATATTAACCATCTTTTACCTTATCCAATTTTGAGTATAGACTTATGTCAACTCATAGATTAACTGTGAATGTCTAATTAAGCCCTAGACATATCATTTTGATAATTTCACCTTTATTTCTAAAATGCCTTTAGTGAATACCATTCACATACGGCACTTTGCTCTAGCCAAAGATTCCTGAATATAGGTTACTCATCAGAACTCTGAGGTCAACTCCCCACTGTAAGCTAGGAAGGTGAATGTTTTTTTAATTACTACCTATCTTCAAATATGTCATGCCATACCCAAACACCTCACTATGTATACTTCTTGCTCAATGTAAAAGTTTTGGAGTCAAAGTACGTCACTCCATATTTAAGATAGTTAATGATCTCAAGTATAAGGATACTTGCACCATTGATAGGATGAGATACTTTCACTGACATAAATTAAGTATCCATGCAATGATGTCAAAGTGGGTTTGATATACTTAGTTCCCAAGTAAGCATCCTCATATTAACTTCAAACATCTCTACGCTTACAGTTTTGTGAGAACTACTGCATAATCAAATCAAGAAGTATAACATTTATTGATCTATTCGTATTAACAATATCTTATGTTATAAATACTATTATCAGGGATATTTAGGCATATCATATTTACACGCAATAAGAATCTCAGACCATGAACACTTTATGATTTGCTCTGCATTGTGATCTTATACCAGGGATTTTATAACATGGTTTAAGACATTGCAAACAATTACAAGTAATATATAAATGTACCATGATATGAAAGAGAAATACATTATAATTTAAATTCATAAGTTTTAAATACATGAATATAACCCTATTACTTGACTTTAAGGCATACTTCTAACAATCTCTCACTTACACTAGAGTTAATGACCCATGTACATAATGCCTATTGCATTTACATGTCGATAAAACTTTCCTTCTGATAGTTATTTTATGAGCAGGACACTTGTATTCTGATCTGTGAGGGCCCTTTCATTTTTTACATCCTGTCTATTGACAATCTCTTTTATCAGATGGTAGCAATGAAGAACATGTTGGATCATTAATTAGACCGTAGTTTATAAGCCTATCCAATAGCTCTATTGGTATTACAATATAGTGGTATTAGATCAATAATGCTTGGAACCACTACAAGTTTTGTAATAAACTTCTTAATGCAAACAACTTTCTTAGCTACATCAAAAGCTGCTATGTATTCGGCCTTTATGGCAGAACCCATAGTCATATCCTAGTTGGAACTCTTCCAAAAAATTGCTCCTCTAAACATAATGTATACATATCGGAATTAAGATTTATAGTCATCCTTATCAGATTGGATGCTAGCATTAGTATATTTGCTAACCTGTAAATTGTCTTCTCCATAAATCATGAATAGATCCTTAATGCCTTTTAAGTACTTAACAATATTCTTGATAGCTGCACAATGTTTCTCCCTATAATTAGATTGGAATCTGCTCGTGGCACTTAAAGCAAATGCTACATCTAGTCTTGTACATAACATTGCGTACTTGATATATTCATAGTTGAAGCATATCAGATCTTACTCATACATTTTCTCTCCTTTAGTGCTTTAGGAGACATAGATTTAGAAAGGTGTTTTCCATGAAACATAGGAATATAACATTCCATAGAGAGATCCATGCTAAACCTCTTTAGAATCTTATCTATGAACATAGACTATGAAAGACCAAGCAACCTTCTGGATTTATATTAATAAATCTTAATCTCTATGATGTAGGTTACTTCTCTAAGGTCTTTCATAGAGAATTATTTACTCAGTCAAATCATGAATGATTGGAGGATAAAGATATCATTTCTTATTAGTAGTATGTCATCTACATACAACACAAGAAAAATGATTGCACTCCTACTGACTTTCATACAAATAAATGGTTCATCCATATTTTTGTGAGAAACTACACTCTTTGCTTGGCTCATTAAAATGGATGTACTAACTCTTAGATGCTTACTTTAATACACAGATGGATCTTTAAAGCTTGTAGACCTGATTGCCATCTTTAGATGTAAAACCTTTATGTTGTGACGTGTACACTTTCTCTAATAATTTTCCATTAAGGGAAGCCATTTTTGCATTCATTTGATCGATCTTATAATCCTAATGAGTAGTAATGGCAAGCAAAATTTAAATGGATTTAGGCATCACAACTAGAGATAATATTTCATAAAAGTTAATTCATTATCTTTGATGATAGCCTTTTGCTACCTATTAAGCTTTATCAGTAATCACATTACCTTCCATGCAAGTTTTCTTATTGAAAACCCATTTGCACCTAGTCGGTTGCTTCACTTTAGGTGGATCAACCAAGGTGTAAATATTATGTATTTTTACTACGGATGAGAGTGGTTAGTGGTGTCACCACTTGGCCTCCACATTAGGACCTCTAATCTTCTATACTAAAAAGATTCAAAAATCAAATCTTATTTATGCCTAATAATATGCCTTCCATTTTATATTGTAATGTTTATCAATCTTGTATCAGGTAAGCATGCTTTATATTTAAGCATCCAAATCATCTTCACTTGTATAAAAAGTACATTGCAGTATTTTAAGAGTATAAAAAGTGTAATTATACATCTATATATCGGGCCATTCATTTAATTGTGATGACCTAATAATTACCTATAATTATATAAGAATTGGCAGCAATTGCCTAACTCCCATCTCTAAGAGATTAACCTTTGTAAAAGTACATTTTTGTTACTTTGACTTTTGATTAAGAAAACTCAACCATTTGATTAAAAAAACATCGATTAATTAGATAGAAAACCTTTTAGTGTAAGATTTAGGTTTTAGTGTGTGAAAGAATTTATTTACTACCTATTAGAACCCAGAGTGAATATGAAGAAATAATAAGTACAAAAATAAAAGAAATAAAAGGAATACCTTAAACGATCCCGTCTTTATGACTTTAAGTCTATGCGGACTCTATCTAGCTCTGGTGTATGTCCGTGCAGACTACGACTTATAAAGGTCATTATGTCCGTTCGGACCTCCATTGCAATAAGAAAGGTCAGTTACATACAACTCAAAAGAAAAGGTTTAACGATAATAGATATATGATTTATACAAAATCATAAAAAAGGCATGGAATAAATGCATGTCAAATGAAATTTAATTAAATATACATATAAACTACGTTCCTCATAAGAGGGAGTCTATGTAGACCATATAACATAATAAACATACTTAAACACAAATACATCCGAGCGGACCACATTCCTTATTAGGAGTCCATGCATTCCTTATAATAGAATAATCAATAATAAAACATGCTTATCCATATGAACTATGCTCCTCATGAGAGGGAGTCTGTGTGGACTAAACAACAATTTTATTACATCAACTATATGAATATTAGAGAATGCGATAATTGTATAACATGATAACATTAAAGGATTATGTCAATATAGTAAATAGAATATATGGTGTCCGTGTAGATCGTAAAATAAGTCTGAGCAGACTTACTTCTTATAGACTTGTGCCATTACTTAAGAACCTATATGTGGTGATCATCATAAGTCAAAAAGTGAGGTGTCTATAGTTACCCTCACTTTGGTGTGCGCTATGAAATGCTAACAGTACATTCCAAAGTACACAAGTTAGAAAATACTTACCTAATATGAAGTTACATTTAATTTGTTTCTTCCTTTTGAATATAGATTAAGGTTGTTTGACCGATGATGTTTGATCAGATAAAAGATATTTTAACCTTACCAAATGTTGTTTGATTGATGAGGTTCAATTGGATGAAAGGTATTTTGATCTCACTAAAGGTTGTTTGACCCATGAGATTTGACCGAGTGAAAGGATAGTTTTATATTAGCATGTTAGGCTAAATAAAAAAGGATTTTAGATTAGCTTGTTGGATTAGATTATTAGTCTAAACCCGAAGAAAAATAAGGATTGATAACATTGGATTGAACACGAAGTAGAATCCTAGAAAATAAGATTAGGCATAGAGTCAAATCTTGAGAAAATTCAAAACCTATAAAAAGGAATGCAATAGGAAATAATATTAGTTTGATATAGCAAATTTTGTGATACATACCTAGCTCTTGATGTACCATTGAGCAAATCTTTAAAGATCATAGGGTTATGAATGGGTTAAGTTTATGTGAATAGTTACTTGTTAAGTCTATGTAGACTATGATTAAAGACTTTCGTGCATAGATATGTGTAGTAAGTCCCTACGAACTATGATTAAAAGACGTCTGTGTAAACATATGTGTAGTAAGTCCATGTAAAGCTATCGTCAGATCGATAACTATAAATCTTTCTCTTCTTTTTTTCACTTTTATTCTTCTATTTTTTAAATTTCTCTCAAGAAAGCTCAAACAAAATGGTAACTTATCATTTCGGCAAATCTCCCTCGACTTTCTTAAGCGAAACTGCATCCTAGGAAGAAGCTTTGGTGACAATTCTTCTTTTGATGAGCATGAAATCTGTTATTTCTTCTCTTTTACTATCGAAGGATATTTCTATGCCATTTTTTTAGGGTTTCATGACCTTAATGGTGGTTAATCACCCTCAGAGCACTACTCTAATGAATGGGATTGCATTTGGGGACCTAACTCCACTTTTGTTAGATTCAACCCACTATGCTTATTCTAAAGTATGCCCCTAGGTATGTTTTCTTACCTTATGTATTTCATTTGTGATTTGCTACCTTTTCTTCATCTTTTTGGCTGTGTTTAGATTCTTTAATCTAATAGGTCTGTGCGGACTTAGTTTGCCTAGGGCAAACTAAGTCCATGCATACCTTGTCTTTAGCTCTTAATTCAAATGTAGTTGGCCTTAAATTTTTTGCCTGTAGTAGTTTTGGGGGTCCATGCAGACCTCTTGGAAACTGTATAAAGTCCGTGTAGGCTTAACTTTTGTTGTCCATGTTGTCTATGTAGACTTGTGTAATATGGGTGTTCGTAGTCTATGCAGACCTACTTTATTGTATTTTTCTTATAATTTGTATAGACTTCTTTATTTAATTCTTAGTCTATGTGGACATTAGTCTTACTAATATGCTTTGCTCTTTTTGTGTAGATAAGCCTTAAGTGTGGAGGCACTCTTTTTGGTCCATAACAGTAGGACTCTAATATGCCTATCCCAATCAAGAATATGGTTAAAGTGACTAGATTTCAAACATTTTTAGATCACCTAGTTGGTAGAGACTTTTCTCAGGACCTACAGGCTTTTAGAGCTTTACAGAATCGATGGATGGACACAACACATATGTTTCACTTGTCATTTGGTGAACTAGCCATAATACTTGCTAAATGTGCTTTCATCACTGGAGTGCCATGCATTAGGTGAGCCATTGCCTTCGATGCTGTAACTGCTACCCCTCACTTTAGCCTTACATGGTGAAAGAGTTATTGGGCTTTGTTCCTTAGGATCACTCTAGGAATATCCAGTGCATTGACTTACATGAGAGATAGATGGATGTAACTCTATTGAGTCAGTCTGAGGTGGATCAATATGCGCACTACTTTCTCCTTAACCTACTGGGTTAAACATTGTTTGCCAATGCTAATGGCAATATGAGTTGGAGCTTTCTTCCTATCCTAGAGAAAATGTTGAATATTGGTTCTTTGAAATGGTGCTATTATTCTCTCGATTGGGTTTTTCGGAGCTCAGATATGGTTGCTCGCAATAAAAAGAGGCATAGATTTGTTCAAGGCCTTTTATGTCTGATGTTCTGGTAAGTAATCCATTTTTATCCTTTTCTACATCATGTGATCTTTTACAGTTCTAAACTTTATAGGTTTGGGCATATGAGTTGCATTTAATGCCTTGCACCTATAAGCTTGACATACCTCATCGATACCTAGTGTTGGACATATTGGTTTAACCATCTTCGGGACCTTGGAATGCATCTTCTTTGATATAGCACTGCCAGTATCTCAACTCTAAAACTTAGCCCGATATAAGTATTTTTTGCACATGAAAAAAATTATTATTAGCAATTTGGGTATAATTAATACCTATCTTTACAGGTCGACTTGGCATGGTGGGTCTTCTCACTTAAAGAGATGCCAGACTTCCTATGTTCTACTTGAGAATTATCCTCTTTAAGGATGTTGCTGAGCACTCTAAAAGCTTACTCATGGTTTCTAGAAGAGAGAATTATAAGTTGGCACGTAGGGCTTGATGCATGACATGTTCCCTAGAGTCTTCCCAATTTGTTGTTATTCAAGAGATATATTGATTATTTGGAGTTTGTGCATGGCATAACTACTGGTATTCTAGGGAGTACACTAATGGAGGATGATGAAGAGAGTTACCTCTCTTTGGTATCTATGCATCTACTACCTTAAGTTCCTAATACCTTGGAACTTACTCCTTTTTAGGTAGACTGCTTAGTCTTTTTTTGCCCTTCTTTTGAAAACATATTTTAACTGTGTGTTATGTTGTAACCTACCACCACTTTTTCAGAAGAGGGACCTTTCTAATTAAGGAAAAGGGTGAGAATTATTCCTAGTTCTTTTGGTTCTCAATTTTTGCCTCCTTTTGCTTATACTGCTAAAAGTGGAGCTTCTACTTTGCTTGCTGGTTAGCTATCACTTCTTGATGAAGTTATGGGCACGTTGACTGACATACTGAAGCTAAGCAATATGCACTATGGTATTAATGGAGAGCTATCCTCTGCTCGCCTTCGTATGAAGGACATTTGGCAAGTTACCATTGAGCTAGAGAACACTATGCTTATATGATACCTTTTTTACATACATATTATGTTGTTTTTTACTTGATGTGACACTTTTTATTTTGATTTAGATAAGCAAAGAGTGCTTTGATAGAGAGGACCACTTGTGTGGTAAAGGCTTTTAGAAGGGCCATAATTGATAAGACTTGAGTCCTTTTGATAAGCAATTTTGTGTAATGGTTAGTTTATGCATGTATGTATTTATTTCATGTATTTATCCTTCATTCTTTTGTAGAGTGAGCTATCAAAGAGGGTTGCTGCTCTTTGTGCAACTAGAAAGAAATTGAGAGCCTTGAAGATTTCTAAATTGTTAGTGCTTTCGACTAATGACGAGGATACTGAGGATGACGATGATGCTGAAGAGTATAATAGATGGTAGTCTTTATTATTTTTTTTCTTCTACATAGACCCAACTTTTGTATATATAAATATAAACAATCTTTCATTTTGAATATAATTTTTTGCATCTTTATATATAATAGTTCAATAACTGATGTCACTACCTATAATTGAACAACATTTCATTGAATGAGTGCTTTTTTTTTTTGCCACAAGACTTGCTTTAGAGATACTTGAGAGTTTTTAAGTCTGTGTGGACCTAGTACACCAAGTTTTATGAGGATAATTCTTTTGATTGGTAAAGGCCTTATTACAGACCTATCCTAATTAGTTCGTATAGGCCATAATGTTAACTCTAGAATTTGTTGTAAATATAAATTCTCAATTTTGAAATTAGATATCTATATATTTTTCTATGAATTTTTCTAATTTATTTTGTATTATGGAATTTAGAGATTGAATAAATGTCTGAGAACTAATACAAGGAAATGTCATTAAATTGATCCCAGGCCAACATAGAACATCACTCTAAGTGTATTCAATAAAACTTGTACTCTAAAGTACAAAATTTGTGAATCCATAATATGTGTAATTTAGGGGTTAGGTTAAGGCCAAATTGATCACTAAGGTAATTTAGGGTTTAAAAGATGACAATGTAATTGGCAAA
The DNA here is from genome assembly GCA_948208565.1 of Hura crepitans. Classification (NCBI taxonomy): domain Eukaryota; kingdom Viridiplantae; phylum Streptophyta; class Magnoliopsida; order Malpighiales; family Euphorbiaceae; genus Hura; species Hura crepitans. Next base: position 13,423 of record CANXYI010628427.1, read on the forward strand.
ATGGAAAACAAATGAAAAATTAATAAAATACGGAGGTTTAAAATTAGGGAACATAATATGGAATAGGTAGGGACATACTAGTAATTTCTTAAATTGTTGTATAATAGATGTAGATGAAAAATATGTAACTAGATTTTAATTTGGAGTTATGTAGATTTTTATAGAATTTTTCTAAACCTAAGAACTATTATGTTTGTAGTATCATGGTGAAATTGATGGAGGAAGAGGAAATCGAGGAATTTGCAAGTGCTATCAGACTATTATAGAGTTTGCTATAAGTGAATTTAGTGAAACTTACATTGATTAATGCATGTGCGCACAATTCAAGTGATGAAACATGTGTATGGAAGTCATAAAATTATGAGTAAATGTATATGATTGAATATGGAAATTGCATGAATGAATTTAGGTGATGGATATGAGAGATGGTGTATGAAGAAATGAATGAGAAATAATAAGGATGTGGGAAAATGCAAGATGGTCAAATGGTGAAAATGATGTGCATGTGTGTGTGTTTATATGTGCATGGCATATCTTGGTATGATTGAGTTAATAATGTAAATGTGGACTTGATTAATATGAGGAATTATTGAAACATTAAATGTACGAGCATTTATTTGTAATGGCCGAATGATATCATGATATAAACATTTGAGTATATGAGATAAGATAAGTGTGATAAGTACTTAAATTGAATAATTGATTACAAACATGAGTAAAATGAATAAACAATGAAATTTTAAATATATGTGCCTTTGATGGAATGGTTGAATGGTAAATATTATAACAAAGTATGAATAATGGGATCTAAAGACAAGGAATGAACATATGAACTTAAGTATATTTTTGTAATGGTAATGAGAATTAAAGGAGTTAATAATGGACAAAGAATTGATGTTACATGATGTAATGGCCAATGACCTAAATCATTAATATGTGAGAATAAGTGATGATCTGAATGAATAATATATATTGAGTAACTTAATAAATGGGATAAAAACAAATGTACTTAAAGGAGATTACACAATATAATGAGTAGATGACTAAACTAATAAAAGGACATGAAAAGTGGTAACAAGTGATTATAAATTTAAATAATGAGAATACGTATAAATATTCTGAGTTAAGAGAAGCATTGAAATCTTCTAAAAAGTCTTGACGACTATAAAATAAATGAATGAGTGATTGGTGAGATATGACTGATTGAGATTATGAGAGAGTTAATATGTAAGACCCAGATGAGAGTGCACATATTAACTCATGAGAATAAGAAATGAGATTATGAATGACATTGAGATGAAAATATTGAGGATGAAGATATGACAACCTCTTTTGACAAAAGTTGTCATAAATCATGAAATAGAAATTGATAGAATTAGAAATAATAAAGATAAATCATGAGCAATAAAGAGATATGAGAAAATATGGCCCATATTAGTTAGACACTTACTAGATAGGTTGACCGGTTAACTAGGGAGATAGTAGTTGCTAAGACACTTTGGTGTCACAAGAGGTCAATCTATGAGGACGACCATGAGATGATATGGATCTTTTATGATATTGTGTGGGTGCAACTGCCTTAAGGTCCACAATGGGCCATAACAAAATTTGTGAGATTTAATGGTAAGTGTAGCTACCCTAAAGTCCTCGAGGGGCAACTGCACACTTTTAGCTTTGATGATGGAGTGCAGTCGTTGAGGTCCAGAATATGGGCCCCTGCACAGCTTATAAGATAGAGTGCAATTGACGAGGTTTGGGATGTGAACCTCCATACACTTATGACAATCCTAATGAGTTATGATATGATGGAATGTGGCTGTCGAGGTAAAAAATGAAGGCCCCTTGTGACACCCTTTACTGGACTCCTGAACAAATTCAATTAGCGATGCACTTCCCGCCAGGTCACCCTTCTTGGAATTACTCTAGGGGTACATTCTTTAATGCTTATGAACTATTCTGAAACTTTATCAGCTAATACTTAGATTTTCAGTCTAACCCTTAAACATGTTCTAATATGGTATGATAGACTTAGAAAAACCATTTACAGACATCTTATGTGTTATAGAAAATTAGGCAACACAATGGTTACCCTATTGTAACACCCCCTACTTGTCTCTACCTGAAACAGATTGGAAGTTTTACTTCCCATTGAGCTCACCCATCCTTGGATGTCCTCAAGGGCTTTCGTTTAACTTCAACCCAACTTTAACTTCCTTTACCTTAAGTACCCCTAAAACCCGTTCCCGTGATATATTTCTTAATTACTATTTAAATTCATTTGTCTAAATATCCCTCAGTCACTACTAGACATTTCTAGAAATTTGGGCAGCATAACTGCTACCTGAGTAATACTGCCTCGATAAACCTGCAGAGAAACACACTTCTAAATACAGTCATTTTTCCTTCCAAATGATCATGCAAAATGCATTATTTTCATGCCAAAATTACCACAAAATGCACCAATTAATCAAACACATGCATATACACACCAAAGTCACAATTCCATAATAGTTATACACATAAAATCATCATATAAATATAAGACCCATTATCTTTAATCTATTCCACATACCTAGGGTGTGAAAACACCCTTCTCTCCACCACTTGTAGGCTTGTTTCCTTGATGGCCCTCACTTGGATTAGAATTTCCTAACATAACAACATACACCTTAGAAAAATCACCAAAAATTCATTCTAACTCTAAATTGAAATCTAAAACCATATATATGCTTAAAATACTCTAATCTACATCTACCAAAAATAAAAAATAAAATTAAAGGTCATTTACCAAAATTTTGCACTATTCACTCAAGTGTTATATTTCTCCAATTTTGCCTCTTTCCTCCAAAATTTTTGCTTGATTTAGTATCTAAAGATGATGGAGGGTTCAATTCTCTAAAAATTTCATGAGGTTTGGTGAGAATTTAGGA
>CANXYI010628581.1:0-10040 GCA_948208565.1 Hura crepitans
GAACCTCTCAATACCAGATAGGGGATAATAGCGATCAATCCATAGACCTCCTAATATCCTAAAAAAATGAATAGCAAGTAACTCTAGAGTATAGTAGGGATTAATCTATAGACCTCCCAATATCTAAATAATCATCATCAAACATCTATAATAGATAGTAGGGATCAGTCCATAAACCTTCCAATATCTAGAAAATCATAATCAAATATCTAGTAATTGCTAATCCCTAGTTGACCGATCAATCTATCTAGTGGGTATCTAACTAATGGGCCTTTTATTTTTATTTTATGTCCATTTATTTATTGATGATCATTTTATAATATTTATAATCAATTATATGTTAGTTATGAATTTATTTCCACAGTCGAATTTTAACCCGGACAGTTATAGATCCATTTTAGTCCTACCAAACAATTACGAGTCATTCTTGGATAACAAATTTAGGTCTCTTTACTAGGCATTTATAAGTCTAATATATGTCATAAATCTAGGTCTAGTTATATGCAATGACTATAAAACATTTATAAGTCTAATTATGGGTCACTTTCTAAATAGCCAATTTAACAGGATAGTTATAGGTCACTTTCCCATTTTTGTACACTATTACAGGCTCATAGCCACTATTCACTAGCACCATTCCATGTCAAAACAACTTGCCATTATAGGCCATCTATAATGTCATGTTATACATATCATAATGCCATTCACATTAGCCTAAAATCCCATTCCCATTTCATTATACATATGGTACAAATAACAACCTAAGTTTAGGCAATTTTAGGTCACTTCTGCCTATGCTTTAAAGTCCATTTCAAATCCATTTTACATGCCATATTTCTATTCATGATTGCATATACTTCATGCCATGCATCACATGCTCATAACATCATGCTAATCATGCACATTACCTATCATAACATACCATACTTACCATATTTCCCCATGACACATATACCTCTCAGCCATACATGTTTTATAGTCATATACATGCATTTTTCCATATATTGTCACACATAAATGTCATATATTATCATTCTATAATATGTATACATGTCTATACCTCATGTTATGCCATTACACAACCCATACATGTCTCAACCACACATAGCATGCCATGACACACATAAACATGCCTCGCTATACATGTCACACACAACTACATGCATTATTTCACCAAATTCACCACTTATACGTACATTCTTATGCCAACACCTAATTTCTATCATGATTCACACATCATATACATGACATGCATGCCATAAATCACAGTCACACCTCTCGACCACATTAAATACATAACCAATCCCAATATTTTCTCACCAATTCTAACCCACATATACTATCTACATGCCAACCATGCTAGTTCCTATCAAATGCACCATTCATACATATATTATACATGATTCACAAGCCAAATTCTTTCATGGAACCTCTCGGCCATACCACATATTATCCATCATCATGCCTTTTTCACCATAGACATAAACAAACCATTAAATCCCATAACATAAACATCATTTATCATTATATACACTATATTTACATGCCATACCACATCACACACCCTTTCGACCAAGGAAAGGCCATGCCCTTTTGTGAACTTCTTCCATCAAACCATCCCACATATCATTAATTTATTATGGAATTAACATTAAAATAGGCTTAATTCACTATTACACACACACTAACCATTAAAACCACTAATTCCATACAATACTTCCACACAATGTACACTTAAAATAACTATGGCATGCCTCAAATACATTAAATTCACATACCTTCTCACCTTTGATGCTTTTTCTACACCTTGACACCCTTAATTCCCTTGTTGACCACCACTTTCCCTTAAACCTACATACACATGTACATGGCTTAGAAAATTCACCAAAGATTCCCTAAGCCTCCAATTGAAATTCCATAAACATAAGGGGTCTTAGGATGATGAAATCCCCTAGGAAATAAAATAAAAAGGGAAGAAAACCACTTACACATAAACTTGAATTTTTAGCCCCTTTCTTGTTTACACTTAGTATTCCTTGAATTTTTTTTAACTCTAGACTTGCTTATAGCCTCCCAAACCTTTAAGAATTAATTCTTGACTAATTAATAAAATTTTTGGTGACTATTTGGGGTTAAATTAAGCTTGGGAAGTCATAGAAATAGAGGAGAGAAAGAGGGAGAGGCATTAGGTGGAGAGTGGAATGCTAAGTAGGTGTTTATGTGGCATGAAAGGGGTATTTATATAGTGGACATGGGTAACTTGGGTGGTGACATATGTAACCCAAGCGCACCAAAATCTTAATTTTTCTCAAGAACTTAGAGAAATTTTAAAAATTCAGTTAGACCTAAAAAAATTATTATGTCAATTTTAAAAATCCTTGATTGGGCCTATTTAGGGCCTCATAAAATCTCGGGTTAAAATTTCTTTAGCAAGATAATTAACCAGTTTCTCATTTTAAGTGAAAATTCTAAAATTATGGAAAAATAGTAAATGACCTCGAAATTTCTAATTTTCATCACCAATGTCTCAAGGGAATTTTTTACTTTCAAGTTATGGCATTTTTAAGTCTATCCGGGCATATCTCGGGTAATTCCTAGCCCAAGTCTATATGAGTCTATATCCTACTAGATTTTGGCTTAAAATAATTTATTGCTTCTGCTAAATTTTTAAATTAAGTCATTTTCATCATTTTTAAGCCCCTTAAAGTTTCATGAATAGTATGCCCTACCTCAGGCCTCATAAAGGTAACCTGGCACTTCAGGCACACTTTTTTAGCCTCGAGGCACAATTCATAGAGCTTTAACTTCCAAGCATTACACCACTCCTCCTTTCTTCTTCCTCCTTAATGCTGGCCATTAAAGAGAGCTTTCGGGCCCCGTTCACCAACCAAATCAAACCTTTAATGCTTAAAAATGGTTATTGAATTGCTGATTTGTAAGATGGAAGCCTAATTAGGGGGAAATTTGGATGGGAAACTTGAGTGAATACTAACCATATTTCAAGTAAGTGTTCTATTTTGAGGTTTAATAATTTTTATAGGTGCCCTAAGGTTGCTATTGAAGTTTTATTAAGTAATTTTGAGCTTCAATTGGGGTTATGAATTTATATGAATTTTTGAGTGTTAAGTATGAATAGTAATTAAGTTTGAGGGAAGGTTTTATTTTTGGGGTTCTATATTTTTAAAGGATGTTCTAAGCTTCCAATTAAAGTAATATGGAGTCAATTTGAGTTATTAAAGTTTGTATATTTTATCATGGATTTTTTTAATGATTTTACCTATTATGTTTGTTATGGAAAAAGGTAAAGATAAATAGAAAAGCAAAGAAAAGTGTAATTGATACCTTGATTGGATTTTTAAAGCTTGAAGTATGTGTATCTAATGGCATTAAAAATTAAAAGTGTATATGTGTGCACAATTGATTATTTGTGTGAGATATGATTATGTGCAATTAATATGGCAAATGTTGTTATAAATGCAATACTTGGTGTATAATGTGAATTGAAAGTTAAATGAATATAGAAAAGTGTAGGATAATTCTTCATGAATAAGTGTAGTGTGTGTAAGTGGTGTGGCTAAAAATTATGTTGTGTGTGTGATTAATCATAAATGTTGTTTCATATGTGTAACATGAAGAAATGACAACACCCTATGTATGTAAGTGATCATGTTGTTAAGTAATTTTAGAGGTTTAATGAGATAATGGTATTTGTAAGTTGATAACATGTTTAAGCTTCATAAAAGGAAAATAACTTTGGTATAGTGCATTTTACATGACAGTAATCAAGAATGAAAAAAAACGAATGCTTGAATAGGTGTTATGCCAAAACCATTATGGCATAAGTGTGATATATGTTATTTTTAAAGTATGATAATAACATGGCTTTGATAAGTTTAAAATGCCTTGTGTGTAAATTATATGCTAGCTTTGACAAAATAAAAAAGTAATCAAAGGAAATGCAATGACATATCTTATTTGATGGATTTGATGTGCAACGTAATAAGAGGTGCATTTTATGGCATGACTCAAGCATGATATGTGATGAGTATAATTTGATAGCTAAAATGAATGATGGCTTTACAAGAGAAGATGATTATAACCTCATATGGATGGGTAGCTGAATGGCCTAAGATATATACATAAAGAGCTAGAATGAATTCTTGAATAAATGGAAATATTGTGATGAAAATGATTTACATCCCATGACATGTATCCATAAAGTTTGAGTGTATAGCATTATTAGGCTTAATGGAACCACTTGTGTATGCTAGTAAACAATAATGATGCATGAATTGGATATTAGGCCAAAAATCAAACAATATAGGTGTAAGGTTATGTTGAGCTTAGAATAAGTATGGGTGCAATAATGAGGTATGAAAAAGTATGTTATATGAAATTTATTATGGTTAAGCTAAGGTATGACATGCATGATTCTTTGTACGTTATGCTTCAAGTATGCTACTTTGTTAAATATAATGATATGCTATGAGATATGCATATTAGCCAAATAGGCCTACTAGTGGAAATGTAATTTTATTATGATAATGATAAGGGATCAAATGGTTAAAGTTATGTATATGCCATTGTATAATGTATTCTTGAGCTAACGGTAATATTATGATGAAAATGATGTATAACCCATGATATGTTGATATAAAACATGATGTGAATAGCATGATAACTTAAATGAACAAAAAGAAAGAATAAGAAATTCCCATATAAGTATAGACAACCTAGTCTGGGTAGGTTAACCAGCCAACTAAGGAGATTAGTAGCTACTAAGGTACCTCGACACCACACTATAGCCTTTAGGTCTGGATATGTTATGGGTATAGCCATGTAACCCTTGATTAGGTACTGTACAATATATTATATAATGAGTATAGTTGTATATGCCTCAATTGGGTACTGTATACTATATTATATTATAAGTACAATTGCATAAGCCTCGATTAGGTACTGTAAATATATTGTATTATGAGAGACAATTGTGTAAGCCTTGATTGGGTACTATACAATATGTCATTATCCTGTTATCTAATATAAGGACATTATTGATAAGTATGGGCTATTTAAGGAATTCATAATTTAAAGAATACAACAATCTATTTAAGGAAGAGTTAAGGCTTGTTAACTTATGTAACTTGTCGAACCACATTACATACGATCATAAATGGCATTACATATACATATGACATTCATTTACCATGATTCAAATTAAATGACATAAACCTATATTAATTGTGGGAATGTTGAGTACTTTGTATATATATGTTGTGACCTATCAAGAGACATGTGAATGTATAAGATTCTCTTTAAGTATTAGGTTATTATGTACAGGTAACAAAATCAACGTACATAGGAGTTAGTGTAATTTTTATATGCATAAAAAATGACTTGTGTTGGAGATATTAAGTACCTTAGGAAAACATTTGAATGTGGAAATAATAGTGGTGATTTTAAGATATTATGTCAATTTATTGGTTTGCATAATAGAATAATGGAATCTGACAATCAAATTCTCTGCATGATGACTTGTAAAAGAAAAAAGCATGTAAGTGAACATTTGAATTTTTGGAAACCCAAAGTATAAAAAAGAGCATATATAAGTAATAAATATGTAATTATGCAAAAGGAGGTAATGGCACATAGTTGTAGGATAAAATGACAATGAAGTAAGTGTAGAGGCATGTAATGATATAAGCTTATTATAAAGTAAGTATGTAATTACTGCATATAAAGGAAAAGTAACCCAAATTAGGCTATATATGGGTAATTTATGTTATGTGTAGATGATAATTAAATCATCATACAAAATGTTATTTGGTTATCTATTATATTTTATATATGCTTTGCATATGGAATTGCATAATCATAATGATGAAATAGAAATATTTAGGTAAAAAGGGTAAAGAAATAAAGTAAGTATATGAGATATTATAAGATATTATCAATAAGGAATTAAATGATGTTACATGTATGATTAATGCCTCCTCATGAAATGTAATGAATATACTTAATAATATTGGTTAAAAATATATCCAATATGTTAATGGATCATAAATGTAATAAATGCCTTTCATATATGTATGCAGCTTATAAAATCTATTTTAATCAATCTAATATTAAAGTGGAAATGAATATAATTGCATGTGGAATGTGTGTACTAATGTTTAAATAGATATGTTATTGGATACATCACTAAGCTGTAAAGTTTAATGCAACATTTTGTGTTTTTATGTTGTGTATGTCCAAATTTCTTTGAGAACAAAGGAAGCTACTGGTGATAGCAAATGAAGACAATCAAAGTGAAATTGTTTATCAGATATATGTACTTGTATAAGATAAGATAATATGTTCATAGTTGGCACTCATATGTATAAAGGCATTAGGCTTAATCAAATTAGAGATATGATTGTAAACTCTTATGATACATATGGTTTGTTAAGTTATCTTGCTTGTTGCATGATCATGAGATTTGTGTTTGATGATATGTGAGGATGATGATAAGATAAAAGAGCTTGTAGTTTGGTTGTGTTAGGCTATAAAACTGTGTATCCTTGAAAGTTACTATTTGGGATTATGTCATTGGACAGTCATTATATTGCTAGATTTTTAACATGATAACCCCAAATTGTTTAACCTATTAAGCAGATTTATTGTGGACGAGTTTATGAGGTTTTATGTTTTATGAGTTTTTATGAAAAGTTTTAAGCAACACAATGTAGACACTGGGTTTCTGGGCGCTCCCATGTTTGGATTACCTAATGATGAAAAGGACCAAAATTCCTGATAAATAGGGATGTTAATGTCTAGTTCGAAGATCTTAAAGTTTTCTTTAAAAAATTTTCTTTTAAGTTTTTGCTCAACCCAAAAAAAAACTCGCAGTGCAACTCGAAATGCAAGAAAAATAGGCTTTTTTGCCTCAAAGTTCATGTATAAAAACTCAACTTCTTATTATTTTAAAGGAGGACTTTTCTCAAGATACATGCACTAAAAGCTCAAAAAATGCTTTCCAACCACCATTTTCATATTTCCTGAAGGTTTTTTACATAATTTTTCAACCTTCTTGAGATATTTTCCTAAAGGCAATTATACATAGTGGGTCAACCAATTTTTCTTCTTCTTCTTTTATTTTTCTTTCTATTTCTTTTATCCATTTGTTAGTTAGATGTGATAATTTATTATTTGTATATTATTATTATTGTATTTATTTTATTATTTATTTCATTTTATTATTTAATTTATCTTTTTATTTTATTTCACATACTAACATTGTAATTTTGTTGTGATGCGAGTTATTTGATTTATTGGGACATGATTAACCTTTCTTTCAACCATTTCATTAAACATTGGTGAAATAGCCCTTTGCCATTCCTTTATTTTTAGTTCTCTTTCTTTTTTATTGTTTCTATTTTGCTCTCTATTTTCTTATGCTTATTCTCTTTATCATTGTTCATTTATTTATTTAGATTGTATTTTAAAGTACTTTAAATGTAATTTTATTTTTATTCGATTGGAATGTATTATAAGTAATTACCATGTAATCTATTTTTATTTTGATTATTTCTCGGTACATTCCGTAAATGTTGTAACATGTAGAAATTTATTTTTACACATTATAAAAATAATCAAAATCATTTTATACCTAATTAATTAGTTTTTTTTAATAAAATGGTTTTTGTTTTTTCCTTAATAAAAGTCATAATAATAAAAATTTTTTTCTAAAATTGACATGTGAGAACCAAAGTTCTGAAAATAATCAATGACCTAATTATATGTATGACATTTCCTGATTTCATTTTTATTTCTATAAATATATTTTGTTATTCCTTTTATGTGATTATGTTATTTATTTTTAATGTTAAAGCCCACTTGAGAAAAAGGATAATATTATAAATTCATATCAAAATTTCATATTAACTTGAGGTATAAATAAGAGTAGGCTTTTGAACCGCTTTTGTTTTGGCTCTACAAGGTATTTTCCAACTCCAATTGGGTGGTTACTCCTACCTTGTGTTGCCCAACTCATTCTTTCTAGGCTAATAAAATAGGAATGGCTTAGGATTCCTTTAATTTTCTTATCTTCTTTTAAGACTCGAGGATTGAGATTTAGTTTGAGTCTTTGGTTGTTTCAATTTAACTGACCTTAAAAAGAAAAGGATGCGAACACTCGAATATATAGAAGTTAGATATCGATTGTATGCCATCCTTCATATGGATTTGAGAGTGGGTCAGGTAAGGGGTGTCACATAATCTCTTTGCCACACAAAAAATATACCTTAACATCTTTCCCATGTAAAGCCATACCAATGAAAGGAACATTAATAAGAGGGCATACAACAATAAAATTTTTTAATCCTTCATATAAAGAGTTTGGATAATCATAGACACCTATCTTATTATCAATAGACAAAAGATTATTAAGATCACTAACAATAGAAAAAGGCATAGAGTTAATGTGAGCAAGCTATTTGAGAAGCTCATAAGAGGCATATTTCCATCAAAAATTTGGAAACCCATAAAAACCTGTGAGCTTTCAAGTTGTGTAGCTAAAGTTGTCAATATTTATATGAAACCTAAAATAGAAATATTATTTCTTGAACTCCATAAGATTTCAATGACTCTATTTGCTTCAAGCCTAAGCTAAAACCCAAAGAAATTCGAAGCTCCTTAATTTCATTGGAATAATCCAACATTTCCATAAAAAAAACATATATGGATTATTTGGTTTCAATAGCTTTATAAGAGCCTAAGACTATTCAAGGATTGTCAAGCCTCTGATAGTTCTATTCAATGTAATACATGGCTCCTAGTAATCTTGTTAAGCAAGTCTAGCCGATAAACTAGTAATGAAAGCATTTAGATTAATTGAAACAAATGCATTTCCACTAACTTGCATCTCATCAATGTGAGTTTCTTTGTTGTAGCATTGCCTTTCCTTTGTTTAACCACTTGCATAACTGTATTTTCTTTTTCTCCATAGGCCTTTGTTAAATTCTCATGGGGCTCAAAAAGAGTAGATGGGATAGGTGATTTATTGTGACACATATTAAACCATATCGATAGCTAGCTATTTAAAGTTAAACTTGTTTAGTAAATTAGCTTATTGGTTTTTCTCAATCATACACAGTAGAAAAATTAAAATTTTAAGAGAAACCAATAATGATAATGGACTTAAATAATTTAAAATTCATCTAAAATGTTAAATCTAGCAGTGTTTTGTGATTTACCATAAAAAAATGATAGTAGATTCCTTTCGTGAGCCCTTCTCCCCAGGTTGTTGCAAACCATAGTGATCTTATTCAAGGAACACCTCTAAGGTAATCGATACAAGAAGTTTTTATACGAGATCAACTTGTAATTCTAGATGTTAGTAGGAATTACAAGTGGATGAAGGAAAAAGAAGAAACCATGTGTTTTAATTGTTCTATGTAGAAATTTTGTAACAAAATGTCTCCTTATGGTGGCTGCTGTAACAAGGTTTATTTATATCATAAATAAACTCTATTTAGATTAGATCTTAACATTTAAAATTTGGCCTAAGTTATACTAGAATGGACCCATCAATTAGGCCTTTTTATATCCTATGCGCATAAGCCTTTTAATGGGCTTATGTGTAATTTGCTTTGGCCCCACTTTTAATAATCCTATGTGGCACTCCTAGGCTCCATTTTGGATTAATAATTACTTTGATTTAAGGCCTTTTAAACCTTTTAAAAGCCTATAAAAAATCAGATGTAAGAGTAATTAAAAGTTTGTTCTCAATAAAACTTAAGTTTTAAAACCCTAATTTTCCAAAAATCCTAATTTTCTTGACTTTTCATTTACAAGTGGGCCCTAAGCCAATTTGGTAATTTTTTTCTTCTTAATTCATTTTCCAATGATATCTCATATCATTAGAAAATTCAATCTCATTGAATCTTTCTCAAACTCTTTTTATGTGTGTGACACTATGGGTTTCCAAAATAGCTTGACAGTACATAGTGAATTAGAGTCCTAGTCCAACTAAGACTCTATAGATTCAATCTCATTGAATC
>CANXYI010628599.1:0-11944 GCA_948208565.1 Hura crepitans
TTAAAGAAATTCTAGCCATAAAAATTAAATGGCATGAAGTGAATACTTTATTTTACTTACCTTACTCACTAAGAGATGAAATTCCCACCACTTCAAAGATTTCAAACACATCCATTACCCCCATAGAAGCTTTGCTTCTTCTCTTCAAGCTAATTTTTCCTTCAATTTCCTTCAAAAGTCATTCAAACACATGCCCTAAGATCTTAGGTTTCCCAAACAACCATTTACAACTAAGAACCACTAAGAAAACTCAAGAAAAAGCCATGAAAACTTATCTTATACACTTACTGGATTGCTTCTGACCCTTAGACATTTGGAGAATTTTAATTAATTTTAGAGAAGTTCTTTTGCTGTAATTTCTTTTCCCTTATGTCCCTAACATACAAAGATGATTTTTAGTGGTGATAGTTTTCTATAACAGGCTGGGGAAGATGATAAAAGTGGAGAATTTCTCTTAAGCCGGTGTCAGTTCCAACAGCAAAAGGGAAAGAAATATTTTCTTCTTTATGAGTGGATTTTTCCACTTGTCACCACTCATGGACAAGTGTCATGGCCCTTAGGCTAGCTAGCATGGTCCAAGTGGGTCCCACAACCTCCTGAACCATTCTAAAATAGCTCATTTTTGATAAAAACTTTGGGTAATTTTTAAAAATCATAAGATTCTTAAAAAATTATGCCATTTATTTTAAAATTCGTATTTTAATTCCTCTATATGCTTATAAATGTTCGTGGCCAAATTCCATCAATAAGACAGTTTTTAGACTACCTCAATTTATATGCCAACTTAAAAAAATTATGAAAATTTGCAAATGATATCAGAATCCAAAAATTCTTTTACCAATGGACTCAGTGGAATTTTTAAGCTTTAGGGTATGATATTTTTGGGTTTGTCTAGGCCTATCTCGGGTCATTCCTGGCTTGACTCAATTTTATTATATAGATTAGTAGCTTATAGCCTGAAATGAATTATTGGTTCTGTTAAAATTTTAAATTTTGCCTTTTTCATGATTTTAAAGCCCCTTAAAGTTTTATGACTAGTACTGCTACCTCGATTCACATGTAAGTGACTCAGCACTCGAGCATACCTCTCGAAACCAGTGGCATTATTCACGGAGCCTTGATGCACAGGCATTACAGATAAGCTCTTATACCATTGACTAATGCTATGTGTCCCAAGAAAGATACTTCACTTAACCAAAACTCACATTTAATTAGCTTGGCATAAAGCTTTTCTTCTCTTAAAATTTGAAGAATTGTTCTCAAATGCTATTCATGCTCTTTCTTTTTCTTTGAGTAAACCAAAATGTTATTTATGAAGACTACCACAAACTAATCAAGGTAAGGCTTGAAGACTCTATTCATTAAGTCTATAAATGCTGCAGGAGCATTGGTAAGCCCAAATGGCATTACTAGGAACTTATAATGACCATACCTTATCCTGAAAGCAGTCTTCACCACATCTAACTCCTTCAGTCTCAATTGGTAGTATCTGGATCTCAAGTCTATCTTAGAGAACACTTTGGCTCCCCTAAGTTGATCAAATAGATTATTGATCTATGGTAGAGGAAACTTGTTCTTGAAGGTCACTTTATTCAACTGTTAGTAATCAACACATAACTGAAGTGAACCATCCTTCTTCTTTACAAATAGAACCAATGCTCTCCATGGTAAAATACTCGGTCTGATGAATCCTTTATCCAGTAATTCTTACAACCGTACCTTTAACTCCTTTAATTCAGCTGGAGCCATATGATAAGGTGCTATAGACATTGGAGTAGTGCTAGGTAGAACTTTAATACTGAACTCAAGTTCTCTCTCTGATGGCAAACCAGGTAATTCTTCTGGAAAGACATTAACAAATTCAGCCATAACATGTATGCTATTAGCATATAGTTTTTCTATTTTGGTGTCATACATATAAGCAAGATATACTTGACAACCCTTCCTCATCAACCACCTAGTAGTAACTATAGATATCACATTAGACAATAAGTTGATTCTCTCTCTAATGACTATGATTTTAGACTTATCATCAGCCTAGAGAGTCAATGTCTTATGCCTACAATCCAAAATCGCTTGATATTTGGACAACCAGTCCATTCCTAATATCAAGTCAAAATCATCAAAGGGTAATTCTATCAAATCAATAAGAAACTGATGGTCTTATATCTATAAAGGGTAATCTCTATATACCCGATCAATTACCACATGATGGCCTATAGGGTTACTAACCATGATCTCTAGGTCAAGTGGTTCTGAAACTAAACCTTGATTTTGTACCTATGACATGCAAACATACAAATGTTTATACCTCATATCAATTAATGCTAAAATAGAAGAGTCAAAGAGGAGAAAAGTACTAGTTATGACATCTAGCTCATTTGCATCCTCTCAAGCTCTAATGGCATACTGAAGGGTAAGTGCTCTGTGCTCATGTTGAGACTTTGATCTATCTCTCTAAGCTATTTTAGCTCTCTTGTCTAGACTTCTCTTTTGGCCTTTAGTATGTGCAGGTGTTGATCTTCAACCCACACTCTATCCCTAAGGACAATCCTTGCAAAAGTGAACTAGCTATTCACAAGTATAGCACACACCTGGCTTGTTCTTCTAACATTCTCTCTTGTGCCACTTAAAACATGTCTGACATTGAGGAGCTTGACTTTTCCTACCCATTGATCCTAGTGTAGAGGTAGATTGAGACTGCAGCTGCCTAGATTTCTCTTTTCCACTCTGTGCTAATTTTTGCAACTGGCCTTGCTTTTGAGACTGCTGGGTATGACCAGAATGAAAACTCTTACACTTCTTCCTTAATTGTGGAGTAGCATTGCATGCTCCCAAACTAGCTAATCTCTTCTTTTGATAGAACTCTTTCTTCTCTTTTTGTACTCTCTCAGTAAATCTATAAACTATACTAATTGGAAGAAATCCTTAATCTTTATTAGCACCACCTGAGACTCGATTCCCACGTGTCCCTTCTCAAACCTCTTGCACTTGTCCACCTTAGTGGTGATGGTGTCCTTAGCGTATTTGCTAACCATGGTGAACTCCTTCTCATATTCACTAATGGTCATTTAGCCTTACTTGAGTTTTATGAACTATTGCCTTCTATTATTAAGGTAGTCCTCCGTGATGTACTTCTTATGGAACTCAACTAAGAAGAAATCCCATGTAACTTAGTCTTTTATCTTGCACTTAATAAGGTATTCCTGCCACTTTAATGCCTCTTTTTGTAGGAGTGAGGTGGCATATATCACCTTCTCTTCTAGTGTGCACCACATCTACTTCATGATCTTCTCAGTGTGATTTAACCAGTGCACTCTATCTTGCCTTTCCTTTAAAATCCTTTGCCTCCATCTTCTTCACCCTCTCTCAATAGGTCTTTTGGAGGACCAAAGGTACCATAGGTTGTGGTGGTGGTGGCAGAGGAGCAATAGCAGTAGCTTGCCTCAACAATTGAAGCATCTTTTGTCAGAACACTGTTGGAACCTATCTTGCAGATGGTGCATGTCTTACTACACTCATAGACGTAGACCCAACTCTTGCGACCTTAGGTGCCATTGTAGTCAGAGTATAACTCTTAACTTCTTCCTCATTATGCTATGCCAAAGCACTCATTGTATTCGTAGGTAAGAAAATAATTTGATAAGCATTGACATCTTATAATATGTGATATAGACTCTAGACGTTAAAGCACTCAAATGTTAACAAGGAACTCCTAAATCGGAGCTCTGATACCACCAAATGTCACACTGCTTACTCGATCTAGATGTCGATCAATCGTTGAGCCCAACTAAGGTGTGCACACATATCGAGATATCTAAACTCACTTATCCCTTTTTACTTGTTATAAAACATTCTTTTTAAAATATAATGTGTGAAAATATGGGTTTACAAAAACTTTTTCACAATAGTGTTACACATTCAAAATTAGCAATCCTCGAGCAAAAATTTTGACAGTATAACGGCTACATCGGGCACTATCCCAAAATTTGAATATTAACTTGCATAAGAAAATACACTTCTATAATCATTCCACACACTTCTCCAAACTCCAGGTAATCATCTGATCACTCTAACAACACAAGATATCTTAACCTCAGAAAGAGATATCAAATAACAACATGCATTTTCACAGTATAATAAGGTTTACAAACTTTAAAATCCCAAAAGATCATTAAGTTACATTTAATTACAACTTTAGGCCCATTCCCTTACAAAACACATTTGAGTGCAACTATACATCACAAATATTCAATATAAACTGTTTTTACCAAAAGAAAGCTTTCTCTTGATAAATCTTAATATCCTAATGCTTTGAATATCAAAATGTCTTTATACCTATACATTATAAATAACTGACATGCTAACCGAATGCTTAATGGTGTAAACAAAATAACATGTGCTAACTCAGCCATTTAACATTCCATAAGTACATGCCATTCATTTACATGCTTAATTGCTTTACATATCGCATAACATTCAAGCAAATGGTGATATGCCATAATTATGATTAATTTGACATACATCATGCACAATAATATCTATATCATACATGTATAATAAAACAACATAAAAAATCATCAATTCATCAAATCGAGCCATTTTGACAACATATATGCACTTTTCTATCATATTAAAGTCATGAATAGCATTATGTGTTGATTTTGTTACTTGCTTTATTATTTGAATTTATACCTATGGGGATAACCCTAAAACTAATGGATAATAGGATCATAACTTATGTAGTGGCCCATATTTTGACCTTTTAGTTGTTGCACTAGCTAAAATAGATTGTGTAATGGTTTCCTTTATGGGATTTTATGGTTGCACCCATGTAGATCCAAAGATCTTAGCATATATATCCACAAGTAAGACTAAAAGTGAACCTTTAGATCATTATCTAAGCATCGAGTGCCTTAGCGGCTGCTATATCCCCTAGCTGATCGATCAACTTATCCATTTCTTAAGTTGTTGCATCTCATGGGCTAAAAACCATTATTTTAGTTTCACCTCATAAAATAGGCTTAGATAGCTTTTAATTTACTTATTTTAGGCATTACATGACTAAAACTCCCTATTTTCATTAAAAACATCATAATTAGCATTCATGCCCATTTTAACGTATCATTATGCCATATTTGTGCCATATGCATAATTAATCTCAATGTGCATCTCAATTATGGATTTCTAGCATGTATTATACATACACATACTCAATTAAGGTCATAAATCCTTTTAGGACAATTTATACCTTCATGTTCATCAATTTCTCATTATATGGCATAATGTGTTTTAAAGAACTCTTTTTAAGCTCATTTCAGGTTTAAGACTATTTTCGTCAAAAACCTTATTTCTTCATGCTAATAATCACATTTGACATAAACAAAATAGGTGAAACAATTATACATTTCAATATACACAATTTATTTGCCATTATGCATATACACACTTACAAAGCCATTCGGTTATGCTAGCTCACGTAGGCATCATTCATCTTCATCAACATTCATTTACATAGTCATATTCTATAACATATCCACACACAATTTAAGCTTAAGGCATCAAAATTTATAAGCCACATGCCATGTAGGGATTTCAACCACTAGGCTATTTTGGCCTTCATTATATAGTTTTATAATATCATACTCATTTGGTGTGTTCTTTAGGACCATTATTCATGTTTAACACATATTACTTATTTATCACATTTTATGGTCACAAATACTTGTATACATATATGGTATTTCATTACTATTCACTTTATCTAACCATACCAACATATATCTTAATAATGCCCAAATAATCTCATTAAAAGCCAATGAACATTCAAAATATAAACCCCTAATATGGCACTCCACCCATTTGGCCAAAGCTCATAAAATGGCTAAACATTGCACATTTAAATTGTACATTATGCAAACATAATGATTAAACACAAAAACATAAAAAGCACTCACTTAGGTATAATATAGTTATTTTTCCATATTATATACATTTAGACCAAATATGCACAATTTTGGGCATTTATAAATTCTAATACATTCTATCCTTTCCATTCATTCATAATTATGCCAAATAAATGAAATGATGGCATTTTAGGCTTATTTAATCTTAATTATAGAATTAGCCCATTTAAGCCCCATTATGCTCTTTATTAAGTGCATAATGCCACATTAAGCTTAATTTCCATCTCTACTTGATTTTAATCCATTTTTATAATTTAACACACATTGGTCCACTTATTATAAGTCATACAATCTATTAAATTCATGACATTAATGGCAAAACACAACATTAAACATTTATTACATATTATGCCTAAGATGGAAATTTAGGGATTTTAATTGAATTTACACATTGTATTTCAATTACACATACCAAAATGACTGAAGAGGAACCTTAAGGTCTATCTACACCTTTGCCTTGCCCTTATCTTGATTTGGTTCAAAAATCCCTAACATAAACTGAATAAAACTTTGAAAAATTGTAATAAATCAACCATAGATTTAGAAATTAATCTAAGACCATATTATGTCTCTTGGGCACCCTTAGTATCTAGGAAAAATAATAGAAGTTAGAAATTCTCACCCAAACAAATATAGGTTACTATTCGAGAGAGAAAAATCGACAACTTTGAGCACTCTTTTTCGAAATTTCCATTTCCTAAGGGTGCAAAATGGTGTGAAGGCTACTTAGTTTCATTTTAGTAGGGCAATTTTAGCCCTAATGAAAGAAAGAAGAAATAAAAATGGAGGAGAGGGAGGGTGCTTTTTGTCAGGTTTGAAAGAGGGAGAGGGAAGAATAGTGTTTTTTAGTTTTTAGGGAAAATTTGACCCTTTTTATAGTTTATAAAATTTTAATTATTTTAAATTTCATTTTTCTCTCATTTCTCCCCTTTTTCCTTCACTTCTTATGCCTAATAAATAGCTATTTTTATAGCATAAATTCACTTTAATTATGCCCCACATGCCTCTAAAAATCGAAGCTCGAAAAACGAAAAAAATAGATTAAATACGCCATTTTTCTTGTTTCCCGATTTTTGAAAAATTACTTCCTGATATCTAAAAATTTCAATTTTAGTGCCATTAGGCTTGTTATAATTTTTAAGTATTGGGTTGTGTAAGTTTTAAAATTTTTTGAGCAACTTTGAAATAATTTATGGTTCAGCTTTGCCTTAGTTACTATTCCTAAAAACTATCTTAGTGTTTTTAACCACTCTAATGACCTTCGATTGATCTCAAACTTTGCCCAAAATTATTTTATGATTAATACTTTCATCTAGTGACTTCAGTGTATCTCAGGTCTCGGGAAAACTATTCATCCCAAGAAAATACTATTCATAATTTTTGAGATTTTTGGGGCGTTACAGGATCTATAGGCGAAAGAAATAGATTATAAGCCTCAGTATGTATAATTTAGTGATGTATAGTTTTTGATTCCTATAGCATTCTAATGTAACCTATAGGTAAAGAGGAGCGGCTAAACTAATAGCTTTGATACTACTAAATGTGACACCTATTACCTGTCTCGTACACTAGACTTGAATAATGAGCAGCATGCTTATCGATATCTGAATCACTTTATAAGAAAAACCCTTTTTAAATTAAAGCTTTTCTTAATTTAAAATATTCCTTTAAAATTAAAAACATATTTTATGAGGCATACTAATAGGGTCATCATGTTGAAAATCTAGCAGCATAACGGCTGTATTGGGACACTTTTCCAAATAGTAACCTATAAAAAAGCACTTTTATAACTTCATTCAACTCATCCCCACTCAAACTGGCTCCATCAGGCCCTCCATCATCAACACAAGGTAACACTCTTAAGCATGCATCAAAACATAAATCATACAAGTCATGCAAGCATTTGAATACTTTTAAAGAAATTTAAAAGCATCTGTTAATAAGCAATTGTATAATATAATCAAAAAAATACAGATTAGACCTAATCCCTCATTTTTCACAAGGGTGCTATATAACTAATATGTCATGAGAATTATACAAAAAGAGATCCAAAAATACCAAATAGGATAGCTTCTTGATCTCTTATGATTCTAAGGCTTTGACTTTAATTTTCTATTTTTGTACCTATACACCGTAAATAACATAATGTGCTAAGCTTTCACTTAGTAGTGTATTCACCTTAATGTATGATTATGGCATACACATGCAACATTATTGAGGTATATAAAAATTATGTTGAGTGTATGGCAAGAATAAAACTTGTATGCGGACATGATTCAAAGTTCACTAATATCATTATAAACATGTCCTAATAATCATAACGTTTATTAAACTTACAACCAACACACACATAACCAATTTCATACATACATCAAGAGACCAATTTCAGCCCCTTATCACATATACTTATATATTCAAATTTCATATTATCATCTAAATCATTTTTAACACAATTTCATCCATAACATGTATATATTGATAAAACCATGAAAATCATGCATATTCTTTTTTACATAAGTCATATAAATACATGCAACTCACATGAGGCATTTCGTCTCTACTTACATAGACCATTACACGTTTATTTCACTCTCACATCATGCTTATAATCATACATACATATCATCCCATATAAACATTCAACATTACACATATTTATTACATATCATTTATGATCACATAAAGCATAATCACACATTAAATGCTCAAGCAAAATTTAAATCACATATTAAGGTGAACACATATACCAAAATAGATTGAAATACAATTTTGAGATTTGCTTAGACCTTCTCTTTTCCCTTAGATGCTTAGGTTGCATTTTTATCTATGAATATAAATAAATCAACTTAGAAAATTCATAATAAATCATATATACATCTAAAAATCAAAATGAGCCTAGAAACACACTCTTGGGCACCTATAGAATGTAGGAAAAATGTGAGTTTGCAAAAACTCTTACCAGATCAAAATTTGGTTACTATTCATCACAATAAAAAAATTGTAAAATCTCCCAATTTCCTTCAAATCTCAATCTAAGAACACTATCTAGAGGTCATGGAGGTTTGCTCTAATGGTTTGGATCATGATTTAGCGTAGTGATTTGAAGGAAAAAGAAGAAAAGAAAGAGGAGGAGGAATGAAAAGTGGCGTCATCCATAAAGAGAATGAGGAGGAAGAGAAGATGCCACTATTAGGCATTTGACTAAAAATAAATGAAAATTTTGACTTATATACTTATGCCAATTTTAATTAAATTAATTCTTTCTTCCTCTTTCTTCTTTTATTTTCCCCTTTTCTTATCTTTTAATTGCCTTAATTTGAACCCCAAAAATCATATAAATTTCTATTCCATAGACCTCTAAAATTTTAGGCTTGAAAAATGAGAAAATTTGATAAAATTTAACTTGTAAACTTAGCCCGATTTTTGGTAAAAATACTTCTCGATATTTAAAAATTTTGATTCTAATGCCATTGGACTATTTTGAATTTTTAAGTATTAGGTTGTATCGATCCCAAAATTTTTTGGGCAAAAATTAAATATTTTACGGTTCAGTTAAAATTAAGTTACTATTCATATGATACTACTGCAAAATCTTTTTTTGCATTTTTAACCATCCAAATGACTTTGGATTAGCTTCAAACTTTTTCCAAAAGTATTATATATTAATATTTCCCATTGGTCTAATTAGTGTGACTTGAATTTTGGAAAATACTATTCATCTTGGGAAGTACTATTCATAAAAGTCGAGATTTTTGGGATGTTACATCTAAGGTATTTGCATCCCTTCCTTTCTAAGGCCGATCAAACTGAAACAACCAAAGACTAAATAATCTCACCTCTCGAGTTCTGATGGACGAAAAGGAGATTAGAAGAATCCTAAGTCATTCCCATTTGACTAGCTTAGAAAGAGCGAGTTTGGCACCACAAGGTAGGAGTTGCCACCCAATCGAGTTTGAAAATACCTAGTAGGGTTAAAACCAGAGCGATTTAGAATCTTACTCTTATTTATACCTCAAGTTAATATAGAATTTCAAATTAAATTTATAATTTTTCCTTTTTCTCAAGTAGATTTCATAATTAAAATAAATAATACAATCATGTATGGAAATAATAAAATATGCATATTTATAGAAATATGTTAAATACTTAAAAAGAATATCATACATGAAACCGGGTAATTAATTATTTTGAGAACTTTGATTTTCTAATACCAATTTTGAGAAAATAGATTTTATTTTTTGTGACTTTTATTAAAGAAAAATTAAAACCCATTTTATTTGAAAACACCAATTAATTAGTATAAAATGATTTGATTACTTTTTATGACGTGTAAAAGAATCATTTTCCACCTGTTACAGCATTCACAGAATATTCCAGGAAATAATCAGAATGAAAATTAAATTACATGGCAATTACTTGAAATACATTCCAACCAAAAAGGAATTAAAAATTATATGGAAATTACCTAAATACATTTTAGCTGAATAAAAATAAAATTACATTGAAATTGCTTAAAATACAATCTAACCGAAAAATAAATTAAATAACAACAAAAAAATAATGAGAATGTAAAGAGAATAATAAGGATAATGAGAAATAAAAAGAAGTAAAAATAAAGGAATGGTTAAGGATTACTTCATCTATGTTTGATGAAAGGGCAGAAAGAAAGGTTAAACAAATGTTAATAGATCAAACAACTCGCATTATAACAAAACTCAATATTAGTATTAAGAATAAAATAAAAAGATGAACAGAATAATCAATGAAGAAAATAAATAATCAAATAAATACAACAACAAGAATAAAAACATAGGTGATAAGTTATCACATCTAACTAATAGATGGATATTAGAAATAAAAGGAGAAGAAGAAGAATTGGTCGACCCACCATGTATAATTGCCTTAGGGAAAGATCTCAGAAAGATAAATAAATTATGGAAAAACCTTTTGAAATTATGAAAATAGTATTTGGAAAGTGTTTCTGCACTTTTAGGTGTGCACTTATCGAGAAAAGTTGTTCGCTAAAACTGACATAGGGTTTGCCTTTTATACACACGGATCGAGGCATAAAATGGCCATTTTAGGCAAGTGAAATAGCCATTTCAGGAAACTGAAATGGCAATTTTAGAGAGCTAAATGATTGTTTCACTTAAAGAGGAGTCTTGTATGGATTTTGCCTCTTTGGTGAAATGCTGTCATTTTTTAGGAACAAAAAGGTTATTTCAAGGAAGTATGAAATGATCATTTTAAAGCTAAAATGGCCGTTTCGGGTCAAAACAACACAGTTTTTCCCCCCAAAGGCTTGAAGCCTATAAAATGCAATTTTTTAGTGCTAGAGAAATTGCACTCAAGGTTGTTGTGATTCAGGTAGTACTAGAGACATTGCACCCGAGGTTATTATGATTTAGGTAGTGCTAGAGACATTGCACCCAAAGTTAAAGTGATTCAAGTAGTGCTAGAGATATTGCACTCGAGGTTATTGTGCTTCAGGCAGTCTAAAGACATTGCACCTAAGGTCATTATGATTCAGGCAATGATAGAGACATTGTACTCGAAGTTGATGTGATTTAGGTAGTGTTAGAGACATTGCACTTGAGGTTGTTGTGATTCAGGCAATCTAAAGACATTACACTTGACCTTGATAAATTTGTTTGGATGAATTTTTCATTTTCCATCAACCATGTGTCACTGTCCTTACCCCCTACAACTGAGCAAATGGTAGGTGGACTATTGTCAATTTAGTGTTTGTGATGTTGCACATAGAATCCCATAGTGTTGTTGCACATTGATTGATAATATGGTTTTATAAACTTGAAAAATTATGCTTACCCCCTGTGAAAAAGAGCTGAAGCTTATTAGTCACTATATTGGAGTTTTAGCATTGATGCATGTTGTGTGTGAGTGCTATATTTTTTTTTTTGTTTCTTGTTTTGCCTTTATTGCTTCTACTTATTGGTTATTATATATATATATATATA
>CANXYI010628792.1:0-20591 GCA_948208565.1 Hura crepitans
GACCATTTTAGAAGAGAGCGTCGTTAGAGGCAGGTAAAGGGTGCTCAAATATAGGTATCTAATGTTTCAACTCAAAATAAGGGTTAAAGGAAACCAGAGGAGAGCAGCTTAGTTCTAGCTAAGGTACTAACATTAAGGCTCATGCTTCAGCTAGGCAGTATGCTGTGAGGGCTAAAGAAGAGGCTGCAACACTAGATGTCATAACTGGTACTTTTTTATTTATGTGATGTTCTAATTTTTGCTTAACATATCTTGGTTTTCCATATTTCTACATATGTACTGCACAAGCATGTAATAGGCAATTATAGTCTAAACATGTGTGTAAATACCCATTTTCGTCCAGCTTTAAAGAAAATAAGGAAGGTAAGTGATTACACATCACTCATTAAAATAATAGGTATCATATTTGATAGATATATTTATATTATTTAAATCCATTACATGTTTTGATTGTTACGGTAATATGAAAAATGATATAATTGTGTAAGATTCTTAATACAAACATGCTCATATTAGGATTTAAGAAGGTATTACAATAAATAATTATAATCATAGTAGGATTAATTACTGTAAATAAAATTAAACAAGTAAAAAAGGAAAAGAGAAATCAATAATAAAATATTGATATAGGTTGAAAAATGATTAATTATGGAAAAATAAAAAAAGAAACATAAATTAATAATTACAAATTAATCACTAATAATTACAAATTAACATAAAATTAATAATTAATTGCAAATTAATAATTACAAATTAAAATTCAAATAATTACAACAAATTAAAATAAAAGGAAAATTTACAACAAAATTTTTACAATCTAAAAGAAAAAATCAAATAATTAAATCGACTACAAAAAAATTTTTAGAAAAATATTAATAAATTAAAACAAAGGATTGTTGGGCCAAGCCCAAGCCCAGCAACCCATTACAGTAGCCCAAGCCTCAGACACAGCAGCCCTTACAGGAAGAAAAATCAAGCATTGAATAGTAAATAAATAGTAAAAATACTATTCAGTAAAATTAAAGAAATGACACTGTAAAAATCTATAAAAGCCAGATTTTGCAGATAGAAAAAAGGGGGATTTGGAGAGGATAAAAAGAGAGATCTAAAAAGGAGGAAAAAGAGAGACAAAAAACCCATATCTGGGGACTGCAGAAAAGATCACACTAAAAAATAGAGAAGAAAAGAAAGAGAGAGCAAAAACAGAAACAAGAAATGCAAAAAGAGATTAATGCAGAAAAAGAACAAAACAAAAAAGGAAAACTAAAGCAAGACATGAAAAAGTAGAGCAAGAAGAATGCAAAAAAGCAAAATTATCTAAAAGAGAGAGTATTATTTTCAGCAAGCTTCTAAAAAAAAGGTGACATTCTAAAATTCTAGATTGTTTCTCTCTAGTATTCTAAATTTAGAAATTGATTTTTCAATAATAGAGGAGGTCAGTTATTGATTTATTTAATCATCTCCTTTATTTTTGTATTTTTATCGAGAGACCTATCTCTATATGCATTATAAAAGTCAGATCTGACTTTTATAGTGCATGGAGAAAGTCAGCAATGATTAAATTCTCCCTAAATACTTTTAATATGTCAAATTAATCATACACTACATAGGTCTTAGATATTAAAATGAGATAGATCCTATAGTTATTCTAAATCTTTATTTAATTTTCACTACTAAAACATGTTGAAAATGCAAAAACCTAAATAAATTCAGTTTCAAAATTTTCAAAGTCAGATGATTAAAGTATTATCCAAAAAAATAGCAATAAAACATCTCATCGGACAATTATAAATTTTTTCCTTTGCATATCACATTTTAGATTAACAAATCTAATTAAGAAAATGAAATATTGAGATCCCTATCAGCACACACATCCCAACCATAAACAGCAAGTCTAAAAAAATTAAGCCAAAAACTAAGGATGGAAAAACTTATCTTAATAAAAATCAAGCTTTTCTTAAGAAAAATGAAGGAAATTCCCTTGAGCCAAAGATCATCCGGATCCAAATTCCCATTTAGATCCTCTCTTGATGACATGTAAAAATGAGAAAGGTAAGAATTTAGATTAAAATAGTAGAAATAAAATTCTACTAAAAATATTATAACATTATGTGGTAAAGTAATAAGTATAGTGGTCTATAGTAATAGGAATGTATTAGAAAGCTCATTTATAGAGTTGCTAAAGAAAAAAAAAGAAAATACATAGTGCATTAACAAATTCAAGAACAGTTCAAAACGAGAATAATGAAAAAGGAAAATCGCTTTTATACCACACAAATAGTTATACAATGACACATAAATAGTAGACGTAGCATAGCATACCTATGAATCAGTCAAGTAGAATAAGGGATCTATAAAGTGAACATAACCTAGATATAATACGGTAACAAAAATGGTTAAAAATAACAAACATCCAATTCTTATTTTCTTTATAATTGCTACTTAATTTTAAATTTTTTTCCTATTTTTCATTAATAATTCATCCAGTAATAAACCATTCCTTCTTCTACCATAAATTCTCCATAACCAACAAATTAATATAGGTCAAAATAAACCTCCAAGAATTCCCAGAACTAATATCCATTCTATTAATTTAAATTAAAAAAAAGAAAAAAGAACTCACCAAATTAATTAGGAATCCCTTTCTTCAAAAAATCTCGATCCTAAAAAATCGAGTCTGTAATCCCTCACTTGTCATTAAGGAACACACAGTTGACACATTGGTTAGCTCTAATTTTTGAGTAAGAAGTCCTCAGAATTTTTTTTTTAAAAAAAGAGACAGTAGCTAAAATCATCCCCTATCAATAACGTTGCTCTAGACCAAGTTCAATTTGTTCATGATCAGCACGAAAAATAGAATGTTGTTGCTAGTACTAAAGATAAATCCATTTTAGCATTATAAGAAGAGCCAAATGGGATGCATAAGCAAGTTGTAGAACCCTACATAGAAAACAATGTGAAATAAGAAGAGAAGGCATCAAATAGTAAAGAGATAAAAACAAAAGGAGGAAACATAAATATGGAATACCTATTCTCAGCTAAAGAAATGGTAGTGATTTCCTTCAAATAAATCTCACTCTCTATTTCCCCCTTTGTCTTCCTCTCTTGACATGTCATTGATAATAATGTGAAGAGGATAGAAGCAAGAATTTCTTTTCTAAAAGTGTTAGAGCCTTAGTCCTTGAAATCCAGTTTGAGAGTTTGTGATACTATACTTAATTCCGTCATTTTCACTTTCGAGTTGAATTTTAGTCTCTTCTCTTCTGCTTCTACTAGTTTTGATCTCAGTTCCTTCACTTTAGATGTTCATAGTCATAATTCTTTTGCTCCCAAAATATCCTTGGATTTTTAGTAATAGTGATTGTAGTGATCTTCATAAAAATTTGAATGGTTTTGATCGGGATCTAAGTCCCAAACCTAAAATGAATCACCAGATAAGAAAATCTTCTTTGTTAGTCGATTTTGTTCGATTGAAACCCTATTATTGTGTTTCAGCAGTATGTTAGCAACACATTGGAAAGGTGCTACTAATCAACCTAAGCTTCAAGTTCTGCACTTACTGGATATGGCATCATAGGAAAGCACAAAAAGTAATCTTAAAGATAAAATGTATACAGTAGAGGATGCCAAGTTTCCTATAGACAGTAGAAATTATAGAATTTGTTTTAGAAGTTAACTATTCACCTATGATTTTAGAAGCACTCAAATATATGCACCTAAGCCGAATTCTTCCTACTTACCATTTTTACAACATTCCTTGAAATGAGATGAATTAGGTAGAAATCATTTGAAGGACACTTCTACCTTTCTCAATTTCATGCTCTGGCTATTGTCCAGTTTCTAAATAAGTTTGGATGTCATGGTAACATGGTATACTAAGGATTGGTTGTTCAGTTGTAGTGCTGACTGTACCTATGTATGTAGGGAATCTTTGCTTACTAAAATACATTGGTCTAGGTAAGTCTCTTTTTGTAAGATTAGATACAGAAATTAGGGTGGCTAAGGGATTAAATACTTGATTTTTCTCCCTAAAAACATGATGGAAGGTGTAGTGGTTAAATCCTTTAGTGAGGTTTGCAAGTATCCTTGCATACTTGCCCAGGTTTTCATCCTTAACTTCTTAATTGCCTTTTACTTGTTGAATGACTAGCATCAAATCCCTTTACATATTGACTATCTTCACCCTGAGTTGATATAGAGTTTTAAGGCCATATGCACATGCTTCATATTTAGTGACATTATTAGTTGCCAGAAACTCCAATTTTCTTGCTAGGAATATCTGCTCACCTTCTGTGCTGATGACTAGAGTTTTGGTGCCTACCCTTTTTTTGGTTTACTGCCCCTTCGAAGAACATTTTCCTTTCTTCTTGAGATATTGACCTTAATTGTTCATCTAGAAATTCATACTCTTCTTGTTCCACTCCTATTGGGTTTTTTTGCCAAGAATTTAGCTATGACTTAGCCCTCAATTATCTTCTTAGTGATATAAGAGATTTCAAACACCTGGAGGAGTAAGATCTTATGACCCATTTTTCCTATCAATGAGAGTGTAGTTTGTAGATATCTACAAGGGTTACGCTTCAATACTGTTTTGATCTTATAAGATTAATAGTAATGATACAGCTTTTTAGAGACCTAAATTACTCCCAAGCAGATCTTTTCCATTTCTGTATATTTTTGTTTATAGGCGAGTACTTTTTTTTTCAAATAATAAATTGCATTTTCTTTTCCTGCTTTATTTGCCTATGTAATCAAAGCTCCTACCAAAGATTCCTCCACTGCTAGATACTTGATCAGAGGCTTTTCTAGGTTTTTAGGGCTTTAAGATAAAAGGTTTGGTTAAATATCATTTGATAGATTAGAAGGCTTTCTCACAATCTTTATTCCACTCTTTTGGCTACCTTTCATATAATAAATTAAATATGGGCTCACAAACTGAAGTAAGCTTGGATATGAACCAATTGATGTATTGTATTTTTCACTTCTATTTTTACTTACTATGAATCCCAACAACTTTCCTAATGTGACTTTAAAGACACACTTCTTAGGATTGAGCCTTATATTGAATTGGTCTAACCTTTGGAAAAACTTTTCTAATGCTTTGAAGTGTTCTTTCTTTTTAGTAGATTTTATCATCATATCATTTACATAGACTTCAACTTTTTTGTGCAACATGTCATGGAACAATTTAGTGGTAATTTATTGATAGGTAGCTCCTACATTCTTTAACCTAAAAGGCATTACCTTGTAACAATATATGCCCCATTCTATTATAAAGGTAATTTTGCATTTATCTATCACCTTCATTAAAATCTAATTATATCCTAAAAATCCATCAATAAAAGAGTATATGGCTACTATTGCTACACTGCCTACCAATATGTTTATATGGGGTAAAGGAAAATCAACTTGAGGACATGCCTTATTTTAGTCTCAATAATCTACATACGCCCTAACCCTTCCATCTTTCTTAGGTACTGGGACTATGTTGGCGAGCCAAATGGGGAAAACAATTTCTTTAATGAACTTTGCTTCAAGTAATTTAACAACCTCTTCTTTTACCTTTTATGTCCATTTAGGTCTCATTCTCTTGAGCTTTTATCTGATTAGGATAGTGTGGTTATATGTTGGGATAGCATGCTCAACAATTTCTTGGTCAATAGCCGGCATATCATCATAATTCCAGGCTAAAATTCTTTCATAATTCTTTAATAGTCACACAAAATTTTTTTCTTTCCATGATAATAGTATCATGGACAATTAATATATTTCTAGGTTGTTCATTTCTGCCAAGATTAAATGAATTAGTTTTAATGCAATTAATGACAAAAATGTTCATGTAATGATCATTTGTATACACACTACCATTAGGAGAAAGATTAGACAAATAAGCAAATTCATTGTTTGTTATATTAGAAAGGATATTATTTGCGTTAAAGAGGTCACAAAGATACAATTCATCTAAAAACAAATTAGAATCTAAATCTAAATCATACACATGTTTAGGGAGGTTTAAATAGACTTCCTCAATAGCTGGTGGCTTTAAGAATACTTCTTCAGTCCATTAAATTTGAGTGAGATAGCCTGATTTTGAATCAACAACATCGACAGTGATTTCAAATCTTTGCTTGTAACATCCCTCTAATATTACAAGTTCTAGAGTGTTATCATATCTTATGCCTTTCTACTTGACAAAATAATCTCTTAAACATCTAATTTTTCTTGGGTTTCTTCTTCTGCTCGAATCATAGTCTAATCCTTTTGTATCATTTTTTAGTATGCATTTATAAGAGTTTAGTTATCCCTTGCAAATTCTTCCCTAAACCAGCACTAGGGAAGAAATCCATTTTCTTCATCATCTTGGATACAGTTGGGTCCATGTAATCTTTATAAATACCCATAATATGAAACCTAGTAAAAGGCTGATTAGAAATAGTTAAGGTGTAAATGGCATGATAAAC
The DNA here is from genome assembly GCA_948208565.1 of Hura crepitans. Classification (NCBI taxonomy): domain Eukaryota; kingdom Viridiplantae; phylum Streptophyta; class Magnoliopsida; order Malpighiales; family Euphorbiaceae; genus Hura; species Hura crepitans. The sequence goes on from CANXYI010628792.1 coordinate 6,462, forward strand.
ATTGGCCTTTATGGTTATGATATTGCCCTCATATAGGAATTTAATCATCAGGTGTACGGTGGATGGGACTCTCCCAAGCTTAAGAAACTAAGGTCTCCTTAATAAGATAAAAAAGTGGCTAGAATATTTATTATAGTAAATTCAACCTTATCAATGATGGGCCCTACTTGTACCTTAACTGCAAAAGACCCTTCAGCATATCTTCTGATGTCATTATATGCTTTTATAGTGATACTCGATGGTGATAGATATTTCTTCTTAATCCTTAAACTAGACAAATTTTTGGTTGGGCAGATGTACAGAGAGGAACCATCATCAACCATGGCACATCCTATCTTTTTTCCATTTATTTAAACTTTGATAAAGAGAGGCTTATTGTGCTTTTTCCTATCTAAGGGTAAGTTGGTTTCAGAGAAAGTGATGAGGCCTATCTTGCCCATCTTCATCACTTGTACCAGCTAATTAGGGGTAGTTATTGGGGATATAATGACTTGACCTTAGGCTTGAACAACTTCCTACCTATGGTGTTTAGATGACATTAGTAGGTCCTATATGCTGATGTTAGCCTAGGATTTCTTTAATTGCTTCAATACCACTTCATGCATGTCCTTTATAGATTCATGCTCTTTTTTAAGTAGGATCCGACCATTCTTCTCTACCATCTCAACTACTTCACCCTCAACTCAAATTAGTTCTCTCTTGCCCTCTTCAAAATCATCATTAGAGGATTCATCTAGAATGTCTTGCTCTCCTCAGGCTCACAGTTACTCTCACTATCCTAAAAACTAGTCATAATGATAAACTCACTCACCCTTACTCCTATTTCAATTGCTTGGTCAGACCAATACATTTCTTTAAGCACATATTCTTCATGTAGTTATGATTTGAAGAGGCAAGAAGTGTGATACTTAGGTAATGGGTTTGATGAGGTTTCAACATTAGGGATTTTTTTTAATCTATAAGGTCTTGGATACCTTTTCTATGGTGCTTGTAGTTTTCAGTAAGATATTTGTTTTGTTAGTGATAAGTACAATATTGTTCGTGCCTATGATTGCGTGGTAATGATCCATTAAATAGCTCAGGTGGAAGTGGCTATAACTTACCCTCTTTTGTTAGCTTCTTTAATCACCATGAAAAAGACATACCTAAATAGGAATACATATGACTTTGGACTACATGTACTTTGGTCGTCATAGTAGTGGCACCAGTATTACCACTTGGGAAAGTAGGGTTATTGTTTGCTTTTTTATACCCCTTGCTTTGATAACTTGCCTCTAAATCAATGGTGATGTCCTTGAGGTGTTCCCAGGTAGTAATGCCCTTAGTATTGAGCCCACTATTCATTTAAATGTTGGTATTCCTAATAAACATCTTAATCTATTTGATATCCTCTAGCTTATTTCTTATTTTTAGGATTTTCTACCTCTATAGATAATCAGAAAAAATTTCATTTGGTTTCTATTTTATTAGCTCTAGATCTTTTAAAGTTATCTCCACGCTTGGATTTTTAGCATATTACTTGTTCAATGCCCTTACCAACTCATTCCAATCTTTTTTGACCCTACTTTCTTATCAATGATACCAATCGAGATCTTGGCCTATATGAGACATGATAAACATGCTTACAACTTATTCTTCTATCAGATTGGTGGCTCTCATTGCTATGGCATATTGCTTCAAATGGGTGCAAGGATTAGAGGTTCCATTAAATTTACTAAGGTCTGGCATTTTGAACATATAGGGCATGGAGTGATCAAGCCTTAGACTAATGTCATGCAAGTCAATGTCTTTGCTCCTTGTCACTAATTGGGACATAACCTCCATTTTCTCATTCAACTTTTTTAGTTAGACATTCTCTACTATTTTTGGAGGGGGAACCTTGTTGTAGGCCTTAATTACCTATGGCAGCTTATCATCTGAAGACTAGTAATCTTTTATGTCAGTTGCTATCTCCTTGCCCTTATGGATACCTAAGGTTTGTCCAACCTCTTGTGGATTCTGTATGTTAGATAGCGCATTTGTAATAACTGACATCATCCTTTCTTCCATATTAGCCATTGCCTCTATGAATATGGCTTTGGTTATGTATTCATCAGCAAACATTATTCCTTACTTAGGTTGTATGTATACTTCTGTGCTAACACAATTGAGGCATTTGCCTACTCTTTTTGTCACACCTCTTACTAAATTCCTGAAGAACTCAATAAGTGGTGCACTTCCTACTAAGTTACATATCTATAAATTGCTCCTATGGTTCATTCATTTAAGTTTTACTCATTTTGTACTATTTAATTCTATCTGACTCCATATTTAGTACTGTCTATTCCTATGGTTCATTTAGGTCCATTCCATAAGGTTCATGCTAAGATAGAGCAATTTTAAGCTAATTAGATTTTTCTTAAAATTTGGTAACATAATGGTTGCATGAGTCACTATCCCAAAAATTTTAACATGTAAATCACTTATATAACATACCCTAAACCTCCTTAACCATTCTAATCCCTTAGGTAGCAACCTTACATTATCATACTATCAGTTTATCAATATAAGCCTCAGATCAACATTTATTAATCACATATATAAAGCCTCAGGCTCATAAACCATATCATCAAATAAAGTTAATTATATGTAATCAAGATAGTCTAATAGGGACTCAATACAAAATACTATCTTGACATATATAGAAACCTTTGTAAGTTACCCATTCCCTACCTATGTACATGAGTGAAAAACTCTAAACTAAACACATGGCAACATTACTTAGCTATCCTCTGAACCTTAACTACATAAACACCGAGGTTGCCTATGGGTTATGAGTACCTGTGCACCAAAACTAGTATGCTGAGTATCTAATATTTAGTATTGAAACTTAAGCATTTAAGTCATGTCGTTCAAGTGATCATACATTTCAATACAAATAGTAGACACTTCTTTAATCAACTCAAGAATAATAACAATCACACAACTAACATGCATAACCTTCAAATGTCTGCCCTAAGTCCATAAGCATCTCTCGACCAACAAGTCATGTCATATGCCACCTTAATTTTCATCAAACAAGATATGATTTTCATTCATTCCATTTGGTTCTACCCTACATCTCTATCCAAATTTGAAGATACCACAATTAGACACTAAATTTAGCAATCCTAAAGAAATTTCTAGCCCTTGATAATCAAATGGCATGAAAAAACATACTAAAGTTCACTTACCTTTTAAGTACAACACTTCAAGCTCTCTAAAATGCCCTAATCTAGCCTTTGATGGTAGCTTTCCCCATGAATCTTCAAGCTATTTTCTCTTTGAATTTCCCTCACAAACCATCGAAACATATCCTCTTAGATGTTTGGGCTTTCAAAAAACCATTTCTAGCCAATAAATCATAAGAAAAATCAAGAAGAAGGCAAGAAAACACATATATGGGACCCTACTGGACTATCTCTAACTAGCAAAGTTTGGTGATTTTAAATTATTTCCTAGAGACACTTTTTTTCAATAATTCTTCATCCCTTAGCTCTCTAACAGATAAACTTAAATTTAGAAATCTAGCTGTGGTAGAAAATGATCGAAGGAAAAAGATGGAAATGGCCACCCAAGCCTCTTGTGACGTCGTTCCCCTAGGAAGAAAAGAAAGGAAAATTCTCTTTTTTTTTAAGTGGAAAAATCCACTTGTCAAGTGCCTTAGGCTAGCTGTCTATGTGTGGGTAGGCCTACAGCCACCCAAACCATCCCGAAGCATATCAATTTTTGACAAAAATTCAAAAATTCACAAAGTGCTAAAAAAATTATACCATTCATTTTAAAATTCATAACTTAATCCCCTCTATGTGGTTATAAATTTTTGAGGCCAAATTCCATCGATAGGGTAATTTTAGGCTACCTCAATTTATGTAACAAAGTAAAAAATTATAAGAATTTGCAAATGACCTCAAAATTCAAAATTTCTTTCACCAATGGACTCAGTGGAATTTTTGAGCTTTAGGGTCTAATATATTTAGGTCTGTTTGGGCATATCTCATGTCATTCCTAGCCTGACTAAATTTTATTACACAGACTAGTAGCTCACTATCTGAAATGAATTATTAGTTTTGCTAAATTTTTTAAATTTGCCTTTTTCATCAAATTAGAGCCCCTCAAGGTTTCATGCTTATTGTCGATGCCTTAGTTTACGTGCAAATGACTCGACACCCAGGGCACAGTTCCTTGACCCAATGGCACTATTTATGGAGCCTCAAAACATGGGCGTTACAGTTCTTCCCCCTTAAGAAAATATCAACCTCAAATTTGCTTAGAGCAAATAAGTGAGGATACTGAGTTTTTTTCACTATTTTGCTAATTCCCATATAGCTCATCAATATGGTGGTGCCTCTATAATGCTTTCACTTTAATATGGTGTTGCCTCTATAAGACTTTAACCCATGGTATAAATTTATTTCTCACAGCCTCACTTCACAAGACTAAATCTAAAATGGTTCCTTTTCATTGCTTAAATTACGTTTTTCATAGGCTCAAATTAGACCATACTTTAATGTCTATCATCTATAGCTTTCAGTTTATCTCTAACGATTTTCACTTTTTCCTCTACATTTATGATGACATCAATATTAGAAATTTCACTTTCCTTAACTTTACTCCACCACGTAGGAGGTTTGTGTGGTCTACTATGTGAAACTTCACAAGGTGCCATTTTTAAACTTGCTTGATAACTATCGTCATAAGAAAAATTTATCTATAATAGGTATTGGTTCTAGCTACCTTCAAATTTTGTAACACAAGTCCATAATATAGCCCTATGTATTGGTATCACCCTCTTTGATTGTTTGCCAATCAAAGGATGAAAAGTTATACTTATAGGTTAGTCTAATGCCTAGTGATTCTTGCAGTTGGTTCTAAAGTCTAGAAGTAAAGTAAGGATTTTTGACAATAAAATAATCACTTGGACACCACATAATTTGACCATTTTATCCATATATAGTCTAGCCAGCTTCTCTAATGGATACTTTATCCTGACTAGGATAAAATGAACTTGATTTGGTTAACTTGCTATCACCCACACATATAACCTCACATCTACCTCTGGTCAAAGAGGAACTCATCACAAAGTCCATGAAAATCTTTTCCCATTTCCACTTTGGTGTTCAGCTTTCACTTATTGGCTTGTCAACACCCTATAACCCATTCTGCCACATTTCTTTTCATATTAAGCCACTAATACTGAGACTTTAAGTTTAAGTACAATTGTATGCTCCTAGATGCATAGAATAAAGAGTCTCATGTTCTTCTTTTAATATCTGCACCCATAGGTCATCTGTTCTATGTGCACATAACCTATTTTGACAATATAGACATCTGTTTTCGATCAACTCCACCATGTGGCCTTGCCCTTTCTAACTTTACTTGCCATTTAAGCTAGTGGTTCATCTTTCATATGATTTTCCTTAATCTACTACCTAAAATTCTAGTCTTACCTATAACTCAGCAAACACAACATGTTCTAAAGTGTGCTGCATCTTAGCACACATAACTTTCAGAGTTACCCTAAACTTCTTACTAAAAACATTTGCAATTACATTAGTTTTCCTTAGGTGGTAATCAATCAGATAGGCATAGTCTTTTATCAGCTCTAACCACCCCCTTTTTTACTCCTTTTTGAGTGAGGAGTTATTTCAAATTTTTTATAATCTATATATATGGAGCATTTCTCTCCATACAAGTAGTACCTCTATATTTCAAAATAAAAACAGTACCAGCTTGCTTCAAGTCATAAGTAGGATAATTCCTTCATGTGGCATTAACTGTCTTGAGGTATAAGCTACTATTTTTCCATCATACCTTTACTTTACTATGGTCACTTTGATCCCCTCAACTAAAACTATATACCTCGAAACACAACTTCACTCAGCCAAAAATCACAATTACGAAGTTTGGCATACAACTATTTCTTTCTTTGAGTCAGTAATACACCTTGAGATGTTTTTCATGCTTTTACTTATTTCTAAAATACACCAGAATATAAGCTATAAACACCAACATAATTGATCTAGATTAGATTGAAAAACCTATTCATTAGGTTCATAAAAATTGTTAGTGCATTTGTGAGCACAAATGGCATCACCAAGGTTCATAGCACCTGTACCAAATTCTGAAAGTAGTTTTGAAAATATTAGCCTTTTTAATCTTCAACTAATGATACCTAGATCTTGTATTAGCCTTTGAGACATAATTGCACCCCTCAATTGATAAAAAGATCATCATTTCTAATCAATGGGTATTAAAGCTATACAAGGCTATATTCTCAAATTCCAAGTCAATTTCTTTCTAAGGTGGTGAACCTACAAATTTATCAAGGAATATGTTAAGAAATTTAGGAACAATTGGAATATGTGCCAAGTCAGAGTTGGAAACATTTAGGTTAATAACATAGGCCAAAAATGCTTCATACCCTTTTTACTGAGGTTTTATGATATACTATGGGACATAAGATTATTTAAAATGCTTTTCTCATTATCCCCAGCTACTCTCTATCCCTCTTTGGAGTGGAGGGTCAATTTCTTCTTTCCGTAGCTAATTATTGCTTGATACTTAAGTAGTCAATCCCTTTTTAATATCCCATCAATTAATGGGATTGTGGACTACTCTAATTAGAAGAAACTTGATGTTTATACATCAATAGAGGACACTCTCCTCTATATCCAATCCACACTACCCTCGAGGTCTCTTTTGACAAGCATTGAATGTCAGGGATCCATTTCTATCACTTAATATGCTAAAAACATCATCATCTCAAGAAAATTATCAAAATTTACTATAAAGATTGGTACAAATCTTTAGGGTCATACCTATCTCTACCCATAATACCCGTAACTGAGGTTGGCTTAGGCTGAAGTGGAGACTGTCCCTCTCTTCTTTTCTTATCCTCCCTTAACACTACACTGAATTATCCTACAATAAATTGCCTCTTCCTCTGGAAGAGATCCTTTTTCATCTTATATTATACCTTCATGTCATATGTAGCTGCGACCAGCAGTGCAAAATCCTTCTCTCTGGGTTTACTATTTGTATTCTTAATTCCTATTGTCACCCTATCAAAAATCTTTTACATTCATCTTCTTTAATACAATTCAGTTATTTTAAAATTTTGTCCTATCTAGCTAGTACTCAATTTTGGTAACATCATCCTTTGTCCTCCCTAGGTAGTCAACAACTTCATATCTTTCTTATGTCTTTCCACATAAGTGTTCTATGAAGGAGCTGATGGTAAGGGGTAGAGGTGAATTAGCAATAATAGTAGTATATATGAGTAAATCAACTATATGTTATACAAGAGTAGGAGATGGTTGTCCTAATATTGACTAGGCTCTTATTGCTATGACAACTGTACAACATTACTTAGTTTAAGTATTGATGCATTACTTACCCCTGCACAGTTATAAGTGTAAAACTAGCCACTTCCTTAGCCCCTCCGTTGGGAACCTTATTAGCTGTATCTTTATTCAAAGAGGACATGCATATAAGCCTCCTGCAGTGTGACAATTCAAAGGAATATAACCTTAGATAGTTACACTGATGTACATTACTTAGAAATATTAAACTTATGCTCTGATACCTTAATGTGTCACACCTCTTACTAGATTCTCGAAAAACCTAATAAGCAGTGCACTTCTCGCTAGGTCACCCACCTTTAAAATGCTCCTATGGTTTATTCATTTAACTTTTACTCATTATGTACTCTTTAATACTATCTGACTCTAAATTTAGTATAGTCTGTTCCCATGGTTCATTTAGGTCCATTCCATGAGGTTCATGCTAAGATAGAGCAATTTCAAGCTAGTTAGATTTTTCCTAAAATCTAAGAGCATAACGGCTGCCCGGGTCACTATCCCAAAAATTTCAACTTGTAAAGCACTTCTATAACATATCGTCAAACCTCTTGAACCCTTCAAGCCCCCTAAGTAGCAACCTAAAATCATCATACTATAAGTTTATCAATATAAGCCTTAGGTCACCATTAATTAATTACATATATAGAGCCTTAAGCTCATAAACCATATCGTTAAATTAAGTTAATTACATATAATTAAGATAGTTTGATAAGGACTCATTACAAAATATTGTCTTGACATATACAAAAACCTTCGTAAGTTATCCATTCCCCACCTATGTATATGAGTGCAAGACTATAACATAAACACATGACAACTTTACTTACCTATCCTATAAACCTTGACTGCATGCACCGCAAAGTTGCCTGCGATTTTTGAGTACCTGCGCACCAAAATTTGGTATGCTGAGTATATAATACTCAGTGGTGAACTAAAGCATTTAAGTTATGTCATTCAAGTGATCACACATTTCAGCACAAGTAGTAGACACTTATTCTATTAGATTATTATATCCTCAGTTAAGACTACATTTATCAAAATGACCATATTACCTTTTCTCCTAGAGAATTATTAATTTATATTCAGATGATATCTTAAAATTTTATATCTTTTAACTAGTTGCCATTATCAATGATAATACTATTTTAACTCTAGTTACTAAATCCATGATCAGCTATTTCTATTATATGACCAAAATGCCCTTGCTCCTATCCTTAGTCAATTTATTGCTTATGCAATCACTTACTATCAATACACTATAAATCTAGGCTACTTCCATGTATAATATTCTAGTTATTTAATCAATCAGGGTGGCACATGTTATGTATACAGAATTATTAAAATGCCTTAATGCCAATTTATGTTAATAAAGCCTTCATTTAATTATTATAACCAAAGGAAATCATAGATTCAAGTTATTATTAAAGATGACATTTCCTGGTCCTTTATTATCAAGTCAATAAATATTATACTAGTAAAATTACCAAAACACCCCTGGTCATACATTTTGTGGTATTATACATAGATTTATGCCCAATTAAACCTCTTATTACTTAGTAGTCCTAATTTAATTCATTGTTGTTTATTTCATTAATTTATCTAACCTGGCTAGGACAATGACACCGACATACACTAGACTAAGAAGGAATGAATTAAGTGTAGTGATCCATGTTTTAGACCCTAATCGTTGCACCGGTCTGATTATATTATAGTACCCAAGGTGTAAATAGCAAGGTGTGGTCTGCCCAGTAGACTGGTTTATCCAATAGACTAGTACAATGGCCCTTTGGGACCTTCGTTACTGTACTGGCTTTATTTTAAAGATATATGTGCCTGGTAGACTAGTTTATCTAATAGACCAGTGTAGTGGCCCTCCAAGACCTATACCACTCCACCGATAAAAATTAATACTGGCATAAACTTGTAAGGGTAGAAGGTTGTCAACCAAAAAGACTAGTACAATGGCCCCACTGGACCTTAGCCCCTATACCAGCCATGTCTAAAAATAGACAGTGTAGCAACTGCTAGAATCCTTAAGTTGATCAGTTAATCTATCCAGTACGTGTCTAATTAATGGGCCATTTAACCTCAATTTAGGTCAATATCTTTACTAATCCATTATTTATAATATTCTTAATTCAAAAACACATAGTCATAAATTTTATCATTCAGTAAATTTTATGCCTAGTTTGGTATGGCTACAATTGAGGTGTACTGGGTAGTTTTTCATAAGAATTCTTAAGTATTAAAATTGCCAAAATTTATGGTATATTATGCTTGATTTTATTCCATGGGCATTTGTCATATAGTTGGCATTTATAGTCCAATGGTATTTTTTTTCAAGTAATGGTCCAATTGGACAGTTATAGGTCATTCCATCAAACTTTAAAAGCAAATTTTTGGTTCATTTATTTACTATTTTCAGTGCAATTTTCACAAATATTTCAATCATGTTCATAGGCTTTAAGCCATACAACCCTTAGATCCTTTATAAGGCCAAACCATAGGCTTAAAATGTATCACATAAAATTACAAGTCATAGCCCTTAAAGGTAAAATTTTTATGTACATTTCTTAGCCAATAACTAACATGTTTAACCTTTAAATGTCCACCCTAAGTCCATAGGCATTTCTCAGCCAATAATTCATTTCCATATTCCACCCTAATTTTCACCGAACAAGACATGATTTTTTTTCAATCCATTGCGTTTTACCCTATGATTTCTACCGAAAGTTGAAGATATCATCATTAGACACTAAGTTCAGTAATCCTAAAGAAATTTCCAAATCAAATGGAATGAAAAAAAATACTAAAGTTCACTTACCTTCCAAGGATAGCACCTTAAGCTTTCTAAAATGCCCCAATCTAGCCTTTTAGGGTAGGTTTGTCCACCTAACTTGAAACCATTTTATCTTTTAATTTCTGTCACAAAAAAAAAATTCAAACACATCCTCCTAGATGTTAGGCCTTTCAAATAACCATTTCTTGCTAAGAAATTACAAGAAAAATCTAAAAGGCAAGAAAACTCACCCATGGTACCCTGCTTGACTACCTCTAACTAGCAAAGTTTGGAGATTTTTAATTAATTCCTGGAGACTCCTTTTGCCATGATTCTTCTTCCCTTAGCTCCCTAACATATCAACTTAAATTTAGAAATCTAGCAATGGCAAAAATGATTAGAGAAAGAAGATGGAAATGGTCACTTAAGCCTCCAATGGCATCATTCTCTTAGGCCAAAAAAGAATGGAAAATTCTCTTTTATTTAAGTGGAAAAATCCACTTGTCAAAGCTAATTACCACTTTTCAAGGTCACATATTGTCCATGTGTGGGTAGGGCTGACAGCTACTCGAGCAATTCCAAAATGGCTTGATTTTTACGAAAATTTCAGAAATTCTTCACATGGACTTAAAAAAATTATACTGTTCATTTTAAAATTTATCTTTTAATCCCCTCTACATGGTCATAAATTTTTACGACCAATTTCTATCGATATGGCAATTTTCAGATAGTCTCGATTTGGGTGCCAAACTAAAAAATTATGAGAATTTGCAAATGACCTCAGAATTTAAAAATTCTTTCACCAATAGACTCAGTGGAATTTTTTAGCTTCATAGTCTGATATTTTCAGAGTCCGTCCATGCACTTCTCGGGTCATTCTCGACCTGACTAAATTTTATTACACAGACCAGTAGCTCACCATTTGAAATGAATTATTAGTTCTACTAAATTTTTATATTTTGCCTTTTTCATCAAATTAGAGCCCCTTGAAGTTTTATGAAAATTGCTAATGCCTTAGCTTATGTGTAAGTGACCCGACACCCCGGTTGCACTTCCCAAATCTAGTGGCACTATTTATAGAGACTTAAAACACAGGTGTTAAAATTTTCCATAGTTATGTGAGTGAAGGATCAATGGTGGCTATCAAAAAAAAGGGTTGGATGTGATGCATGTACAATATGTAGAATACAAAGCACAAATGATGCATGATATGTAATACATGCTCGTGATACAATAAGGACAACAACATGTAATACTCTTTCCTACCTTATTTCATCCACATATATAGTTAAAATGGTTCTCTTTCGTAGGTGGGCTTACCTAAGTGTCATCAGGGGTTACATAGGTTTGATTATGGGCCAAATCAAGCCCAATGACCTCTCTCATTTAAAGCGCATTTGAATACAGTAGCTTATGATTTTTATCTCCAAGTTGATGTGAAATTAGATTAGGTCCATCTCTAATAAAAGGCATAATTGGCTTGCCCCAACTCAAAATAAGACTAAACAAAATTGGCCCATATAGCAATCAAATGCAATCATAATCTCTTAAGGTCATGTAACCTAATGAAAATTGCTAAGCTTAACTACATGGGTTTACTACATTAGTCAAAAGGCTTAATGCCTCCTACAAATAGAGGTCCCTCTAAATGGGCCTTTCCAATCAAGGATAATAATGATATATTAGTTCACCTTTTTATATACCCTAAGGTATGAGGCTCATAAGTGATGGATATGCTAGCATTTCCCTATTCTTAAGTGAATAATATGGTCATGGTTTACAACACCGTCCAAGGTAATAGGGACACAATTTAAAAGATTGCAATGCATGAGACTGATAAAAATAAGAATATTTGGATGATATATTATTTGGGAACTTTTAGATTAAAATTCTCAGTCCCCAGTAGAGTCAGCACTATAGAGGTTGTTTTATTTTTACCGGGATGAGAGTGGCTAGTGGAGTCACCATTTGGCCTTAATACTAAGCCCTCTGATCTTCTGTACTAGAAAGGTTCAAAATTTCAAATCTTATTTATGCCCTTATAATATGTTATTGATGTATGTTGTAATGTTTTTTAGTCCCATATCAAGCAAGCAGGCAAGTAAAATGTTATATTTAAGCATCCATATCACTTTTGCTTGTAAGAAAAGTAAATTGAAAAAATTAATAGGTATAATAGCATAATTATATAAATTATACATCTAGAAATAGTGCTATTGAATGGTTATAGTATGGCCTAACAATTAAGAATTGGTGGTAATTGCCTAACTCCCATCTCTAGGAGATTGGCCTTTCTTAAAATACATTTATGTTATTGTGACTTTTGTTTAAAAAAAACCCCAAAATAGTTTTATTATGAAAACACCAATTGATTAGGTAGAAAAATCTTTTAATGTGAAGTTGAATAAGTGACGTGTAAAACAGGCTGATTAACTAACTATTACTACCTAAAATAAACCAAAAGACATAATAAGTACATAACCAAAAGAAATAAAATAAGGCATTAGAAGGGTCTCGCCTCTACGTTGCTTGGTCTATACAGACTTCATGAATCTTTAGCTTTAGTCTGTACAAACTATTTTTGAGGAAAAGTTATGCCCGTCTAGATTCCTAGTCTAGTGAACAAAATAGATTACAACTCAAAAGACAACATGTCAAACAATGTCAAACCAAAAGCACATGAGGAAAACATATAAAAAGGATAAAGATATAAACACATTTAAAGCTTGTGAATCAAGAACAATTACTTGTATAAATAAGGCAAAGCTAAATAAACATAACCCAATTTATCACCCATAAGTTTGTGTGGATTATAGCCCTCAAGATAGGGAGTCTGTGGGGATAACATGATAGGTCTCTATATGCCAATATGCATTTTCATGAATTATATAATCATGTAAATGTAACAAAGTAACAAACAAAGTCAAATAGCTTACAACAGGATATCTAAAATAATGGGTCATACTTACTAGATATTAGTCTATGCAGACCACTTCATCATGTTCATATAAGAAATATCGGTCTGTACAGACCTTATTATGGTCATCTAGGAAATATAGGTCCGTTTAATGCCAATTACATAATAAAATGAACATAGAATTATAATAGTGAATAGGATGCTATGAAACATCTCATGATAATGACCTAATCCTTATGGTTTAAAGTGGGAATATCAAGGAATTGCCTTACTTATTCAATCTTTAGAGATCATAAGTCCATAAAAGCAATATGAAAAATAAAATAGACATGAGAAATTGACTAGATGAATACAATCTTCAAGCAGTGGCACAAGAGTATGGAGACTTTAGAAGAAGTACTTTTTTGTGAAGCCAATAGGTCTAATAGATCAATTCTTGCTTATGATGTGATGTATATGCTAGAAAATTAGGCTTTTTAGCACCCCTTTCCCTTAGACAAAGAGAAGTATTGATAGGCTTAGGTTTAAAGTTTTTCCCATTTAGAAAGAGGTTAGAATTATAATGGGACTTTAAATCCTAATCTAAATAGGAAGAATTCTGCTTCTAAAAGGCTTTCCCATCGACAAATTTTTGCAGACTTATACCTACTAGTCCATGCAGACTAAGTTTAGTTATGATAATCATAAGCTTTATGGGCTAAGTCTTAGGCCAATTTTTACATTGGTTTATGGGGATATTGTCTAATAGGTCTGTGCGGACCTTCTTTTTGAAGGCCTGTGCCATTGCTTAGGAGCTTATCTCTAGCTATCATAATGGGTCAGGATTGAGGTGTCTACACATACCTGTCTTTTTATATTATAAACATGTAACATTTTCATTTACCCAAGTAACAGGCATAATTCTTATCTCTAATGCATATTTCATTTAAGAACATCATATAGATGTATTACTTCAAGAGTAGACTTCTTAATCATGGCATACTTTACAAGATATACCTATACTCACTTTAATCACACTTTAAATCTTTATATTTTTAACATTTCACAAAGCA
>CANXYI010628800.1:0-17623 GCA_948208565.1 Hura crepitans
TGTTCATTAAGTAAAAAGTATTACATGTCTAGTATTTACCCTAGATAAGCCTAATCCCATTTATACACGGTGTTGTACTACAAAACCATCAAGTATAGAAATATTACCCTAAAAAAAATTGATTTGCTGCACTATAAAATATTACTGAGGCTAGACTACTACACTATTTATGACTTGGGTATTAGAATAGTGATATGCTAATAATAAAACTCGATGGTGATTTAAATGCAATAAGTTCATGTCATGCATACATTCATGCATCATACAAGTTATGAACTCATTATGCCACACACAAAGTTAATTTAGTAAAATAATATTAATTTATTTAACAATCTCATTATTTAATTACCAGTGACATACTAATTAATTAATTTTTTCTAGTTTTCTTAAAATAACTGTTATCTATATTTAAGGCCATAAATCTATTACTATTATTGTTCATTATATTCATTTCTATATTCAGGCCTATACTAGAAAGAAAACACTTAAAAGCACTAGATAAAAAAGGATTCTAGGCTATGTAGTGACCCATATTTTGGATCTCAATAGCTGCACCTAACTAATGTGGTGGCCTTATCTTACACCTCAGTGGTTGTACCCACTTAATGTAGTGGCCAGCATTATAACCTCGATAGTTATACCTACCTAGTGTTGTGGATTATATCAAGACCTCGGTAGTTGCACCTACCTAGTGTATTGTTGGCATCAGGACCTCGTTAGTTGCACCTACCTAGTGCAATGACCCAATATCAAGACCTTAGTGGCTGCACCTACTTACACAATCACAGATGTAATGACTGAGGAGGACCAATAACCCTAGCAGTTGCTAACTCCCTTGTTGATAGGTTAACCCTTCCAATCGGTCTCTAACTAATGCACTAACTCAATTTATTATTTATTGTTAACTTATAGGTTATTTCATCAACTTAACATTCATATTCTCATCACATAATTATAGGTCATTTTACGAAAAATGTACTATTCATTTAAACATTGGCACTATTCATTTAGTTATTGACACTATTCATTTAGTCATTTTTCTTATGTCTCAATATAATTTCATTAATAGCCATGACATACCATATTACAAGGCATTACTACACATCCACCATATATCATTATCAATTTTAACATTAACCTTCCATTGTATGAATTCACTTTATATCATTAATCCACTGATGCCATTGCATGCAAACTGTGCAAATATTTTTACACTAAAAAAATCAATTTTTCATTTACACAATTATTTCCATATTATACCAAAGAATAACATATTACTTGAATATCCATTATCACTTATTTCTCATTCATATTTTATACCATAAAAATAATATATCGCACATTTCCATAAATATCACATAATTATCATTCACTATGAACACATGCACATGCCATGACATATATGACATGCATTTAACCACATATATTCCACACACATATAAATGCTTTTATCTCCCTAATGGCATAATATCATCTTATCATCATCATACAAGCATAATGGCATGATCATTTAACATCAATATGCACACACATGCACAAAATCATACTTTCATACACATGTTCATGCACACATACATGCATACAGATCATGGCATGCATCCATTACACTAAATTCATATACCTTATATAGTTTTACACACTTTTACACCCTTCTAACACCTTGAATCCCTTGGTCTTTCCACACTTCTCCTGGAACCCATATATGTAACCCTAGAACTTAGACAATTCATATAAATTCATATAAAGATCCTAATTAAAATATACAAATATGGTTTTTCTTAGAATAACTAGGGTTACTCAAAACAAAAATAAAAACTAAAAAAAATCACTTACACTCTAAATGGTCATTATTCACTCTATACTCATTTCTCCCGCTTGAGGCCTTTTCCTTGAATTCTAAGGCTAGGAATGTGTTCTAGAGGTCATAGAGGTTTGATTCCATATAAGATATGTGAGGTTTATGCGTGATTTTGGATTGATGTGAAGCAAAAATTATAGGAGGAGAGAAGGGCAATGGCATCAGCTTTTTTGCTTAGAGGGATGTTGAAGATGACTTCCCCTAACATATATGGTATATGCATGCATGTGAAGTTATATTTATTAAGTGATCAGATGGTTATAATGTGACACGTGGTGATTTAGCAGCCTAAATAATTCCAATTTCTCTTTAAATTTAAGAAAATTTTAATAATCTTTTTTTACTTCTAAAAATAATTGCTTTTATTCTAAAACTCCTTGATTTTTCCCTTTTAGGGCCTCATAAAATTTTAGGTCGAAACTCTAATGGCAAGTAGGTTTACTATTCACTCATAAAAATAAGATATTCCAAAAAATTATCAATGACCTCAAAAAATTAAAATTCCTTAACCGATATGTAGACTAGAATTTTTGACCTTTAGAATATGCTATTTTTAGGTCTGTTTGGACACACCCCAGGTCATTCCTGCCCAAGTTCGTTTAAGGCCACTATCCACTAGTTTCCTACCTAAAATGAATTATTTATTCTACTAAAATTTTAAATAAAGCCATTTCCCTCATTTTTTTGCTTGTAAAAATATTATGACTAGTACACACCTTTTTAGGCCTTACAAAGGTATCCTAGTTTACTAAGAACACTATTCAAGCTTTTGAGGTACTATTCATGAAACCTTAATTTACAAGTGTTACAATTCTTTCCCTCTTAAGTAATTTCATCCTCAAAATTACCTAATGAATAGGTGTAGGTACTAAGCCTTTATTTGCTCCTCACTTTCTCTTGTAGCCTCTTACGTATTATGATGTTTTAATAACACATTGACTAATGGTATATCTTTATTCCCTAATTACTTGACTTCTTTTGCTATAATCTACACTAGTGCTTCATCATAAGTCAAATTTGGCTACATTTGAATTTCTTCTGTAGGTATTACATGAGATGAATCAAATCTATATCGCCTGAGCATCAAAACATGGAATACATCATGAATCTGTCATAATGCTAGTGGAAAAGCTAGTCTTTGTGCTAATGACCCCACACATTCTGTAATCTTATTGGGACTAATGAATCTAAGACTAAGCTTCCCTTTCTTGCCAAATCTAAGTATTGTCTTCCACAGTGATACCTTCAAGAATACTTTTTTGCCTAATTCATATTCAATATCCCTCTATTTGAAATCAATATATGATTTTTGATTGTTTGTGGTAGCTTTTAATCTCTTTTTTTATGATCTTGACCTTATTTTTTGCATCTTTGATCAAATCGGGTCCCATAAACTTACTTTCACCTACTTCACTCTAATAAAGAGAAGTTCTACATCTTCTGCCATACAATGCCTCATAAGGTGCCATACCTAAGCTAGCTTGATAGCTATTATTATATGTAAACTTAGCCAATGACATGTACTGGTCCTAACGCCCTTTAATCTCTATAACATAGTTGCATAACATATCTTTCAATACTTGTATCACCAATTATGACTGCTATCTATCCTAAGATAAAAAGCTATACTGTATGTCAATCTAGTACCAAAAGCTTCAAGTAACTTCTTCCAAAATGTAGAGGTAAATCATGGATCTTGATAAGAAATAATTGCTATTGGCACTCTATGTAGTCTCATAATTTCGTAAATACAATCATGCAAGCTTATCTAGAGCATAGTCCATCCTCATAGGAATAAAATGAGTTATCTTAGTCAGCCTATCCATAATTTCCCATATAGCATCACATCTAATTCTAGTCATTGGTAATCCCATCACAAGTCCATAGTAACTTTTCCCATTTCAATTTTGGTTTTGTAATTAGATGTAACAATCTAAAAGGAACTTAATGTTCAGCCTTCACTTGCTAACATGTCAAACATCTAGCCATATATTTAGCTATGTCACATTTCATTCCTAACCACCATTAATGAGATTTCAAAATCATTTACTTCTTTGTACTTCTTGGATGCATGTAATAAGGAGCTTTATGTGCCTTTTTCAAAAAATGTGTTCTTACCTCATCATATAGAATAAGTTAAATTTGAGGTACACATAATCTACCAATGTAGTATAAGCATTCATCTTTTTTGAGTTAAACTCAGTAGACTTCCTTTTTTGACTTTATTTTGGTTTGTACTAATTGTTCGTCTCTTGTCTGTGCCTTTTTTTTATCGACTCTTTGAAATCGGGCTTGATTTGTAATTTAGCTAAGATGACATCTTTCTCTGTGTACTCTATTCTAACATTCATTGCTTTTATAACTTCGATGAACTTTTGGCTCAATGTATCTACCACTACATTTGCCTTTCTCGAGTGATCATCTATCAAGCAATCATAATCCTTTATCAACTCTAGTCACCATCATTGCCTTAAATTTAACTTATTCTATGTGAGGAGATATTTCAGACTCTTATGGTCTGTATAGATATAACATCTTTCACCATACAAGTAATGTCTCCATCTTTTGAATGCAAAGAAAATTATAGCTAACTCTAAATCATAAGTGATATAATTCTTCTCATGTGGCTTCAGTTGTTTAAATGCATAAGCTACTACTTTACCTTCTAGCATCAACACACACCCTAGTCTATTATGTGATACATCACTATAAATAACAAAGCCCTTCCCCTATTCAAGTTGAATAAGGATAGGAGCTTTAGTTACCATTACCTTTAATTTATCAAAGATCTCTTGACACTTTTCATCCCATTCAAATTTCACATCCTTCCTCAATAGCCTCTTCAATGGTACTGCAATCATTGAAAACAATTCACAAATCTTTTATAATATCTAGCCAATCCTAGGAAGCTTCATATCTTAGTAATATTCTTAAGAGGTTTCCACTCTAACACAGCTTTAACCTTACTTGGATCTACCCTAATACCTTTTACTGAGACAATGTGGTTTAGAAAGGCTACTTCATTATGCTAAAACTCACATTTAATCAATTTAGCATACAACTATTTTCCCTCAAACTCTATAATACAATTTTGAGATGTTGTCATCCTCCTCTTGATTCATAGAATATACCAAAATATCATCGATGAACACCATAATAAAATGATCCAGATAAGGTGTAAAGATTTTGTTTATTAAATCCATCAAAGCTGCTAGGGCATTATTGAGTCCAAATGGCATCACTAGGCACTTATAATGCCCATTTCTAGTTTTAAAAGTAGTTTTAGGAATATCAGACTCCTTGATCTGCAACTGATGATACCTTAATCTTAAGTCTATCTTAGAAAAGACACTGGCACCTCTGAGTTGATAAAAAAGATCATCAATTCTTGGCAATGGATATTTATTCTTCACTATCACCTTATTTAGTTTTCTGTAGTCAATCCACAACTGAAGCAACCCATTTTTCTTCATTACAAAGTGTACAGGTGCTCACTAAGGTGAAGTACTCGATCTAATGAGCCTTTATCTAATAATTCCTATAACTGCACCTTTAATTCCTTCTGTTCTGTAGGTGCCATTAAATAAAGAGTGATAGATATAGGTGTTGTACCATGATATACTTTGATCTCAAAGTGAAGCTCTCGCTATAGAGGTAATCCTAGTAATTCTTTTAAGAAAAAATTAGGAAATTTTAACACTATTAGAATTTTATTAAGGCCAGGTATGGAGTTACTGGCATTAACCATATAGCCTAGGTATCCTTCACATTCTTTACAGATAAGTCATCTAGTTGTAATAGTTGAAATGATGTTATCTAGGGAATTTCTCTCACCCACTACTATTACCTCATGTCCCTTAGCTATCTTATTGGTAAACCTTTTATGTTTATAGTCAAATATTGCCTGATATTTTGATTACCAGTCATACCTAGAATAATATCAAATTTATAGAAAGGAATTTCAATGAGGTATAAAGGAAATAGTTGATTCTAGATCACCAAAAGACAACATCTGTATATCTTATTTACTATCACACTCTATTGAAATAGGTTGCTGACTTGAATATCTATGGCTATAGGCTCTAGTTCTAACCCTTTATCTCGTGCTTATGTGGTGCAAATGTAAGAGTGCATTGATCTTAGATCTAATAAAGCCAATGCATTTGTATCAAATAAATAAAATGTACTAGTAATAACATCTAGATCCTTTACTTTTTTTATAAGCTCTGATGGCATACTATCGTGCAAGAGCTCATGTCTCTAATCTGGTTCTCTAGCTATTGCTCAGCTAGTCATCTCTATTATGTCTTTACCCCTTATTCTATACTGTTATAGATGCTTGTGTCTTGGTAGCTACAGCCTACCTTTGAAGGCAGTCTCTTTGGAAGTGATCTCTAGCACCACATGTAAAACACTCTCCTACACTTGCTAGCATGCACTACCCCTAATATCTTCTATTACAAGTCTCACAAGTTGAGGGTGTACTCCTAGCAACTGATATAGAGTCACTAAAGGCTTGCTATAGATGTCGAGGCCTAGATAAAGAAGCTTGACCTGACCTCTATGACTAAGTCTATCTCTAAGTCTATTGCACTGACTGGGATTATGACTCTCTCTATCTTTTACAAGCCTAAGGTGCTAAGCTAGTCTGCCCTACTATGAATGGCCTTTTCTTCTAAAATAGCTCTCTCTTCTCTTGCATCATTTCGTCTATGTCATAGGCTGCTGACACTAAGGCTGAAAAGTCTCTGATCTTTATGGTAGTTATTTGCATATGTAGCTCCACATTGAGACCCTTCTCAAACCTCTTGCACCTCTTTTCTTTTGTGAGAATAAATTCTTTTACATATCTACTTAGCCTCACTAAATCCTTTTCATATTCAAGTATTGATCTTTTGCCATGCTTCAAGTTAAAGAACTCTTGTTGCCTCTTATCTTTGTATGATTCTGGTATGTATCTCTTTTTGAACTCTAAAAAATAATCCCAATTCAACTCAGCTATTGCCTTCCTTTTCTTTGTAGTATCCCACTAGAGATGGGCTTCCTCCTAGAGAAATAAGGTAGCACACTTTAAACTTTGCTCTTTTATAAATTCTAGCTGTTTTAAAATCCTGAGAGTTCTCTCTAACCAATATTTTGCTCTAGCAGTATCATCCTCTTTGGTACCCAAAAAGTCCATAGCTCTTATCATCTTAACTCTTTCTAAGTAGGTTTTTTGTAATACAGATGGAGGTGGGGGAGGAACATGAGTTGGGGGAGGTGGAGGACCTACTGTAGAAGTATGCCTCAATAAATCTACTATCTACTATAGAAGTGCTGGGGAAGCTTGGGTTTATGGCTATGGTTTGTGTGTAGCATCACTAGGTTCTAGAGTGGCTACACTCACTACTACTTCTTGAATAGTGGTGGAAGCATTACTGGCCACCTCTTCTACTCATTCTAGTGGGGTTCATTCGCTCATCTTCGATCACTACAAAAGAATAACCTATCAACTTTATGAAGTGCAGCTTTATCATATATATAGGATCCCAGACACTAGCAATCATGTATAATACCTAGGAATGCTTAAACTTATGCTCTGATACCACTAAATGCAACACCACTACCTAATTCCAGAAAGAACTCGATAGACGGTGCCACTTCCTACTAGTCACCCATCCTAAAATTTCTACAAGTCTTATTCATTGAACACTTATAACCATATTTACCTTTCAAAAAGATATTACTTAATTCCTTATTTGGATCCTTTCCCTATCTTATATTGGCTATAAAGATGCAAAAATCCTTTTTTTAGATAATAAATCCATTTCTAGAAATTTGGGAAGCATAACAGCTACCCAGGTAGAAACCAAAATTTAAACTTACATAAAAAAACTTCTAAAAACATATCTATTTTATTCTTCATCATATAGACCCTTCTGGCCACTTAGCATCACAAACCATCACAACATAATACATAAGGCATCTAGCCCATAACATCCAAAAAACATAGATAATGATGTCATACTATTAAGTTTTCATACATTGAGCTATTCATTTAGTAATTAAAAAGCATTACATGCCTAGTATTTACACTAGCTAAACCCAATCCCATTTATACACAAGTGCAATACTGCAAAAACAACAAGTATAGAAATATTGCCCTCATAAAAAATAGATCTACTACACTGCAAAATATTTCTAAGGCTAGGCTGCTACACTATCTATAACCTACACAGTGAAACACTAATACACTGAGTATAAAACTCAATGGTGAATTTAATGCAACAAGGGCATTTCATGTATATATTCATGCATAATACATGTTATGAACTCATTATGCCACACACAGAGTTTATTTATTAAAATAATATTAATTTAATTATCAATCTCATTATTTAAGTACCAATGACATGCCAAGCAATTAAAATTTCCTAGTTTTCATCAAATGACTATTATATGTAATTAAGGTCATAAATCTGTTGCTATTATTATTCATTATATTCACTTCTATATTTAGGCCCATACTAGAAAGATGACACTTAAGGGCATTGGATAAAAAGGGACTAGGCTATGCAGTGGCCCATATTTTAGACCTCAGTAGCTGCATTTACCTAGTGCAGTGGTCCCATCTTAGATATCAATAGCTACACCTATCTACTGTAGTGGCCCTCATTAAGACCTCAGTAGCTTCATTTACCTACTACAGTGGCCCACATCAGGACCTTAATATCTAAACCTACCTAGTGTAGTGGCCAAATATGAAGACCTCGGTGGCTGCACCCGCTTACATAATCACAAAGGTAATAGCCCTGGAGGACCAATAACCTTAGCAGCTACTAACTCTCTAGTTGACTAGTTAACCCATCTAATAGGTGTCTAACTAACGGGCCAACTCAATTTACTATTTATTATTTAGTTATAGGTCATTTTATCAACTTAACATTCATATTCACATCATACAATTTTAGGTTATTTTATAAAAAATGTACTACTTATTTAGTCTTTAGCACTATTCATTTGGTCATTAACATTACTCATTTGGTCATTTTTCTCATGTCTCACTTAACATAATTTCATCAATAGCCATGCCATACCATATGGCAAGGCATTACTACATATCCACCATATATCATTATCATTTTTAACATTAACCTTCCATTGTATGCATTCACTTTGCATCATCAATCCACTTATGCCATTTCATGCAAAATGTGCCAATATTTTTACACCAAAAAAATGAATTTCTTATATACACAATTATTTCCACATTATACCATAAACTAACATAATACTTGAATATCCATTATCACTTATTTCTCATTCATATTTTATGCCATACACATATTATATCTTATATTTCTATAATTAACACCTAATTATCATTCACCATGCACACATGGACATGCTATGACATACATGACAAGCATTCGGCCACATACATTCCACACATATACGTGTGCTTTTGTCTCTCTAATGGCATACATATCATCTTAATATCATCATACAAGTATAATGGCATGACCATTTAACATCAACAAGCACACACATGCATAAAATTTTACTTTTATACACATATTCATGCACACATATATACATACACATTATGGCATGCATCTATTACATTAAATTCACATACCTAGGGTAGTTTTACACCATTTTACACCCTTTTAATTCCTTGAATCCTTTACTTCTTCCACAATTCTCCTTGAACCTACATATGTAAGCTTAAAACATAGAAAATTCATATAAAATCCTACAGAGCTCCAAATTAAAATCTATAAACATAGTTTTTCCTAAAATAACTAGTGCTACTAAAAAAACTAAGATAGTATCACTTACACTCCAAATGGTCACTATTTACTCCTTAATCATTTCTCCCACTTGAGGCAATTTCCTTAAATTTTGAGGCTTGAAATGTGTTCTTGAGGTCATGATGGTTGGATTCGATATAAGATATATAAGGTTTGGGTATGATTTAGGGTTGATGTGAAGTAAAAATTATGAGAGGAGAGAAGGGGAGTCGTATCAAGTTTTTTCTTAAAGGGAGGTTAAGGATGACTTCCCCACATGTGGTCCATGCACATGTGTGAAGGTATATATATTAAGTGGTGTGATGGTTACATCATGACACATGATGATCTAACGGCCCAAATAATTCCAATTTCTCTTTAAATTTCAAAAAAATTTAACACTTCTTTTAGACTTCTAAAAATAGTCTTTTTTTTCTAAAAATTCTCAATTATGCCCATTCAAGGCCTTGTAAAAATTTAAGTCTAAACTCTAATGGCAATTAGGTTTACTATTAATTCGTAAAAACATTAAATTGTGAAAAATTATCAAATGACCTCCAAAAATTAAAATTCCTTAACCAACATATAGATTGGAATTTTTTGACATTCTAGGTATGCTATTTTCAGGTCTGTCCAAACACACCCTTAGTCATTCCTAGTGCAAGTTAATCTAAGGATACTATTTATAAGTTTATTGTCTAAAATGAAATATTGGTTCTGCTAAATTTTTAAATTATCTCATTTTCTCTTTTTCTAGCCTGTTAAAGTTTTATGACTAGTTCACACCTTCCCTAGCCTTACAAAGGTGTCTTGGCTTCTTAGGTATACTATTTAAGGCTTAGAGGTACTATTCAAGAAACCTTAATTTACGAGTGTTACAATTACAACATAATTGATGGGTAAAAATTTAGGACCAAGTTGAAGTCATTTCAGAGGTTAAAAATATAGGTAGAGTTTACTTATCGGTGACTCATGAATAGTGACTCAATTGAAGTTGAATGATAAATTAATTTAAAAGTGCTCAGAAAATTCAAAAAATAACACAACTTAATGGTCAAAAAATCTAACAAAGCTAATGGAATTGGTTTTAGAGTTTTCTAAGATCAAGAAGTAATTAAACACAATTATTTTATGACATTTTTACCTAAAAATAGTTTTTCCTAAAATTTAGTTTTGAGTTTTAGGGGATATTTAAAATATTGATTAGATGGTTTTTATAGCAATTAGCTGAATTAAAAAGAATTATACCATTAATTATGAAGTTTTTTTAGAGAAGTTCACTTAGATTTAATCTTAATAATCCATTTGTAATGTGTCACTCATCTAACCCTCTATTCCCTACATAAGGATGGACATTAGCTTTTTAAATTTATTTTCTTCTTTCTCATTTCCCCCTCACATGATGCCACTCCTCATCAATAAATCATAGAATATTTTCTTCATTTTAACCACTTAAACACCATAATTTTTACACCTAAACAACCTAAAATTCCCTCTATATTCTACTTGTTCTTATTCTAGTGGAAGAAAGCCTTGAGAAGGCCTAAAGAGAGAGAATTTCTACTAAAGTGAATAGTGACCAAGGTGAGAAAAAAGGATTATTTTTATTACTTATTATTTATCTAGGATATAATTTTAGTTACATAATATATATGTGAGCTTAGAATTTAATTTGCATAAGCATAGAATTTTTATTGAATTTTATTTAATGAAAATTATGTATCTTTGTAGAGAAAGAAGGAGAAGTGGTGTGAAGAAAGGAAGACAAGGCTTGTGGAAGGATTTAAAGGTGTTTTGGGAAGTCTAGTAAGTGAATTTAAAGGTTTATGCATTTGATTTTAAAAATGGTGTGAAATTGGCATATGTGGTTATGTATGGAATGTGTATATTTACGTGAAATGTCATGTGACTGCATAAGTATTGGGTAGAAGTGACATTGTACATAATATTTAAAGCCTAAATGAAATGATGAATAAAGGAAAAATATGGTGGAAGGTTGAGAATCCAAAGTGTTCAAAATCTATCCTAGAGAAATTAAATAGATTTATTTGTTAATTAATGCTAAAATGTGTAAGGTTGTTTTAATTAATTAGTGTAATAAGCCTTAGATACTTATAAAGAGGAAAAATGGACTTTCAGTGTGTTAGGCTAGAATGGCCGATGAGGGTTATGGTAATTACATAACTTGAAGGGAAGTTATTGGTATACATAGAATGACATTTAATCCTAAATAATGAAATATTAAATTATATGAAAAAAAGGAAATATCAACCCTTGAGTTAAATGATTTGGGGTCACTAACTAACTCATAAAAGAAGAGGTAGTCATGTGAAGATCATACCTAAAATGACATGACAAAGTTACTAATGTAACCTTGCAAGAAGAATTTACATAAGGAATATATACATGGTGACATAAAGAGAAATAAATTGACACTTGAGGACTGATGGTGCATCAATTAATGAATTGGTAACATGATACTCATGCCACTTAGGCATTATCAAGAGAAAGAGAAATTATTAATCATAAATCAAAGATTGAAATGAACTTAACCTGAGGCATATATTAGTTAGAAACTTATTGCATAGGTTGTCCACAAAGATGACTCTACATCGCATTTGATATTTTTATGATGTTATGTAGGTATAGCCACTTGGAGGTCCAAAAGAGTCACTACACACTTGAAAGATGAGATGTAATGACATATATAGCCATCGAGGTCCAGAATGAGACCCTCTATAAAATCTTTGAGACTAATGTGATCATTTAGGTTTTAAAATAAAACCCTCTACATAGATTGAGACTTATGATAGGTGTAGCCATCAATGTCAAAAATGCGGGCCCCTACACAAGTTCAGATCCCATTAACTAGTGTTTAAAGTGTAGCCTCGGATATAAGCCATTTAATTGCATAATAAACAAGATTAATTAAATGATATGTAATTAAAAGAATAAGGGAAAGGTAAGTAAGATGAACTACTATGCCATGACTTACATGTAACCTAAACAGTATACTGATCACTAGAATTTTGACCATGATATAACTATGATTGAATGCCTTGCAATGTGTATGGTGCATGTGATTTAGTGCATGAATAATTAAATTCACCACTAAGCACATGCTTAGTATTTCAATTTTTTCAATGCATAGGTAGTAGATAGTTTATATAGCTTAGCCTCATCTAAGTAGCATAGCATTCAGCCTATCTTTTGCTATACTTTATACCTTTTAGTTTATGTATGTCATAAATATGTAGATGCACTCATATATAGGAGAAAAATAGTGTTGTAATAATAATAGTGATATATAATACTTTAAACTAATGCTGAATATATACATTTTAAGTTATGTATGAACTATTATTGAATGATAATGACGAGGTCTATGGTGGATTAGAAGGATCCTTTATGTGAGACTACAAATGAAATAATTATTAAAGTGTCTACTTTATATGTCAAATTTTTTTTTACTCGGATAGCCGTTATGCTATTAAATTTTTGTTAAAATTGACATTGAAAGAAATTACTGAAGGTTACAAATACATAAATGATTAAGCTTTTAAGATATCATACTGCATGTAAATAGACCATCCTAAGGACAAAGTATATCATATTTAGACTATAAAACATTAAGGAAATAACATCCCTAATTAGGTTAAATGAGTGAAAAGTAGGATATGTCCTAGGATAGGTTACCTTTTAGGAAGTGACATTCTCTTATCTATGTTGGGTAATAGATCAGGTAAGAGGTGTTACATTAGTTGGTATCGAAGGAAGTTTAGGCATTCCAAGGCTTAGAGTTTTACATGAGTGCATTAGGGTTAATCTCTAATTCTGAATTGTTATGCTACTTATGGCTGATAACTATATTTTTTGTAGTGAGACAAGATAAGAGAGCACACGCAAGCCCTTAGTTAGGTAGCCATTGAAAGACATGCACTAACCACCATTTAGGAGCCTACTTATTCATAGGCTCTAGCGCCTAGTGATGCTTCTCATCTAGCTCCTGTATAGGCATAACCATAACTAGCACTCTTATAGCAAATGGTAGAACAACTCAAACAAGCCACTACTATAGTTGGCCCATCTTAGCCCGGTGCCTGCACCACCTTTACAACCCCAAGCTTTGCTGTAACACCCAAAAAATCCCAATGTTATAAATAGCACTTCTTGGGATGTGAATAGTATTTTCATGATGTAGAGAGCACTAATATTACTAAATGGAAGTATTAATCATAACATAATTTTGGGTGAAATTTGAATTCAAAACAAAGTCATTTAGGTTGTTAAAAATGACAATTAAGTTTTATAACAGTCTTACAAAAATAGTGACGTAGTTTTAACTGAACCGTAAAAATATTCAAAATAGTCAATTTGCACTAGAATTGGAATTTTTGGAGATCGGAAAGTATTGTTACTAAAATCACAAAAAGTAATATTATGGCATTTTATTTAGTTTTTCACAATTTTGGAGCATCAATTTTTAAAGGGTTATAGGGCAACAATTATAAGATTTGAAAGGAATCAAATTAAGGATAATTAAGTTGGAATAGAGTGGAAATAAGAGAGGAAAAATAGGAAGACTAAAGAGTGAATTTTGCCCAACTATATAAAAGGTCAAAATTCATTAATTTGGTTAAATGGTTAATAGTGTACATCTCTTTTCTCTCCCCATTTGAGCCGACAATCCTTCCCTCCATAAAAGATTAAATTTTTCTTCTTTTTTCCAATTAATCCCCTTAATCCCCCTCACCCAACCAAAACATACAAGTTTCCATGACCTCTAAAAGCTGTTAAAAGTGGAATATCATGAAAAAAGTCGAAGGAAATGATCGATTTTGAGTTTAGGTGAATCGTGACCATTTTATGTTCAAGTAAGTTTTTTGAGTTCCAATATTCTTTCCATGTGTTATCTATATTGTTAGTTTTAATTTTTGAAGCTTATTTGATTTATTACAATTTTTATGAAATGAAAATGTAATTGGCAATTGACCCAGGTAACAATTGGAAGGATAAGGGAAATGAGAAGGTGTGAGCGATCTTAGAATCATCTTTCGGACTCATTGTAAGAGTAATTTAAAAAATTTAATGTGTGTATGTATATGCATTATGGAAATGGTAGCAATTATGCTTAATAATACATTTATGTGTGTTGATGTTGTTTGTGGTAATTATTGTCCAGAATTAAATGCATGAATGAAGTGGAAATGAATCATATATGTGTGTGATAGCTATGTCCAAAAATGCTAAAGATAGATATGTGTACTACATGTTTACAAATGCATGAAAGCTAGCTATTCACATAATTAAGGTGATTGCTATTAAAATGCACATGTTGTGTGGAGATAATAATGCATGCATGTGTACGGAAGTGTTGGGATGCAATAATGGCCGAATGGTTTTGGGTCTTATAGTGCATGTGACATGTTGATAATGGTCATGTATTGGCAAAATGCACTTAAATTCTTATGTAGGAACATTATACATTATGCTGGTGCCTTGAATATGAGAGATGGGTATAATGGTGTGTGCATGTGTGGTTTGGCTAAATGGCCTAAAATATTGGTGTATGTTGTGTAGATATGTTATATTCTCTTATAAAGGTATTAATACCATTGTACTTATGGTAGTGCTTATGTGACATACTTTAGGTCTATAAATGCTCATTTTTTACTTCATGTGATTTCAAATAATATTATAGCATAATTAAGTGTCATATACTTATTTTAGGTTAGAATTTGTACAATGCTATGGTTATTTTGATTTGTATATGATAATGCTTTATGAGAGGCATTATGGCCAAAATATGCTAAAGCTATAATGTGTTGATTTTTGTTGAAAGGTATTCTAATATGGCATACTTGTATTTATGAGAAAATGTATATGGGCATGAATATGTTGATTTCCTCCATGGTTGATGATTATGCTATGTAGTATATATATGTGAGTTGTTTTGTACATTGCTTTAAGTTTAGGTATAGTTATTATGGGAATAACATATATTGTTTCCTGATTGGTCATTTGTTGGCCTAACCACCTTGTTAAAAATTTATTAAGCAATTTAAAGTGATTTAGAAAAGAAGACTAAAATAGGGTGATTAGCCCATGCCAGTTAACAACCAATATTGGATTGATTGACCAATCAACTAAGGGTTTAGCAACTGCTAGGACACTTTCCTGTCTTTTAATGACCTATGGGTCCAGATAATGACCATTATATCTGGTAAGGACCTTTTGGTCTAGTTTGGAGGCCTCTATGGTTTTAATGGCCTATGTGGCCCGATAACCCCATTATCCAATAGAGTTAAGTGTTTCCTTAAGTGTTGGCAATTAATTACATGAATAAAGTAATTCTTAACTAATATTATATTTGATCTTGCTTATGTTTATGAAGGTTATAAATGAAAAATGCTTATATATGGAATATATGATTTGCTTATATGGTTTATTCACTACTCTATTTTTCTAGCATGTTTGCATGTGAGCATATATAAATTGCCATTTCATACATATGCTTGATGATGCATGAGCACCTTAAATTTCTTTAATTACACCATAATGCAAATTTTCTTAACACATCGTTTCATTTTCGATGTATAGGTTGAAGAACAAGATTAAAGTTAAAGGCTTGCATTTGTTGCAGATTAAGGGCAAGATAATTTTTGGGTATTTTACTGATTTGTACATATTATTATTATGATTTAATTTTTTGAATGGCACTTTTATGGAACATGAGATGGTTTGGGTCTAGTTTGGAATATTATTATTTTTTAATTGCTTGAACAGATTTTAAAATTGTATTTTGATATCCATATGCAAATATTCGTATGATATTATGATGTTGTGATGTTGAGTTAATGTTGGATGGTCAGGAGGACCAATTTTGTGTTAAAAATGTGATGGATGTATTATAGAAGTGTTGTTTTCATATGTAGGTTATTATTTATTTTGGGATAATGTCTCAGTATAGCTGTTATCCTGTTGGATTTTCAACATGACGATTCTGGAACTAAATGTAATACTCTAAATGAATTTTTAATTATTAAAATCAAATTACAAGACTTAAATTTTAGAGCAAATAGGAATTTTAAAAGGTTTTAATATATTTGGATTTTTATTTAAAGGGATATGATTTATGTAAGTTTGATAACATATTTGTGTCCACATTGCTTATTTGGGTTTAGCAATAGGATTAGGTAAAGGGTGTCACATTTATGTAAAACTTATTTAGAGATTATTAAAAATATAAGAGTAGAAGATTTCCTAGCCACTAGGATAGATGACTCTTCAAGAGCTAAATACTGGTTAGAGAGGACTATCCAAATCTAACAACAGTTAAAGTGCTCGTTGGAGGAGAACTTGATGTGTGCTACTTTATAGTTGCATGAGGAAGCCTTTCATTGGTGGGAAATCACATCTAAATGTATGGATATTGAAGAGATCACTTGGGATTTCTTTTTAAAGGAATTTATGAAAAAGTACATCTTCAAGACTTATATGGATAAGATGAGGCAAGAGTTTTTGGATCTCAAGCAAGGGAAGCTAACTGTGTCTGAGTATAAGAAAGACATTACCAAGTTCAGTAGGTATGCTAAAGAGTTTGTTCATACTTAAGAGGAGAGGTGTAAGACATTTAATAAAGGCCTTGACATCGAGATCTAAACCTAGATAGCCATATCTAAGATCCAGAAGTTTACTTCTCTACTTGCAGCTGCCTATGACATTGAGGAGTCACTGAGAGAAAGGGAAGAGACTTATTAGAAGAAAATATCCTTTGCATAAAGGCAAGCTAGCTCAGCCCTAAAAGCAAGGAAGAGGCAGAAGGAAGGACATACATCCTAGTTAACATAGAGATAAGGCTAGACATAGAGATTATGATAGGGCTCCTAGTTTAGACCTAGGTAGCAATAGGCTACCAATACACCTATTTCTATAACTAGAAATGCCCCATCAAAATACGGTACTTATAGAGGAAGGCATGAAAGGACTTATT
>CANXYI010628847.1:0-12280 GCA_948208565.1 Hura crepitans
TTGTCAGAAAGAGGCTCCTAGTCCTAGCCCATTACATTTGCTAGAAAGTGGGCCAATCCATTGACATCATTTAGCATTTGCTAAAATTATTCGTCGCTCTTAACGTATTTATAGTTTTATTCATGGATTACATCAAATAATAAATTAAATGGCACATTTTTTTTCTTTTTTTTTTAAGGAAAACATTTTTTTAAATTGCTCAATTCATGAAAAGATCATCACTAGCTCCATGTAATTGAAATTTTTTTTAAATGTTCTTGCTCAAATTTCAATGACCTTACGAATAAATTGAGCTAGTGAAAAAAAATAATTTGCCTTGCATTGCACACCCAAATTTAGTATTGGCCTAATCTATTTATCAGGTTCAAGCCTAATTTTATGTGGACCGCCTTGGAATTCATGTGTAAAGTATGAATTTGAAGGCGCTTGACCTACATGTATATTTTTTTTTACTTATTTTTTCTTTAATTACATAGTTTAAGATATTAAAAAAAATAATTAAGCATAAAAAAATATATAAGTTTGGTATGGATATTTTCCTTTTACAAAAGATGAAATACAGTAGTTTATATGATTTTTTTTTCTTCTAAACTAATTAAATAATTTAATTATTGGCTTCTTTCAGAAAAATAATTTAGTTATTGAACCCATCAAACAAGAAGTAATGGTGTTTGAATCAAGAGTGTGTTAATTTTTGCTCTCCCGTAGCTGCCTTTTGATT
Source organism: Hura crepitans (assembly GCA_948208565.1). Taxonomy (NCBI): domain Eukaryota; kingdom Viridiplantae; phylum Streptophyta; class Magnoliopsida; order Malpighiales; family Euphorbiaceae; genus Hura; species Hura crepitans. The sequence goes on from CANXYI010628847.1 coordinate 722, forward strand.
CCCTTACTTTAGCTGCTTTTTGGATTTCATTTGTGCAAGAACGATGATTCAACAATTTCTTTCATGATTACCATACACAAAAGCTGGTTATCTTTCAAGCTTTTCCCAGATTTATAACATGGCAACAAGATCACCACTGTTTATGAATTATTCTCTCTTACAAAGCAATCCAGTTCAATTCTCTCTTCTGTAGATCTCTGGTCCTCTTCTAAAATACTTTTGACTTGTTATATTGATTTGGAATGATGGCCAGAAATCAATAAGCTTCAGATAAGCAGCATTGTTAAATATCCATCAGATCATGCCTCAGCCAGTTTCAGACGAGGAACAATATTCATTGACTGGAGTTCCTGATATATAGTCATTACACCATAGAATAAATACCGGAATGCTGAAACTGAGATGCAATAGAGGAATATAAGATTTGGCAACTGCGGTTGACAAAATGGTTACCTGAATTAAGAGCTTGCATGCATATGGCAGTTTCATAGTAGAAATGTTGTCCCCATTTTTACAAGTTGAACAAATCCCAGCTCTCAGTTTCTGACTGTAATATCCCAACAAACCACAAACTCTACATACCTGCCATAAAGTAAAGATGCTATCACATATTTTTGACTTGTGAAACTTTTTGCTTCAGTTAACTTGAGAAATAAAACAAGAACTTGTGAGCCATCATCCCATGGTAGCATCTCGCAGTCAAAGAGCAGAGATAACTCCATCACATTTGATGGCTTAGCTTGCCCACAAGAAGTCAACAACGAAGTACATGTTTAATGGTGGAAAGGTCCACTGATGCATTACTAATGAGAACTTCAGATGAAAGAAGGCTGCAGTCGCAAAATGAACAAGCAACTTGGAAATTAATGCCAAGCAAGGGAATGAAAGCTCAATTCTTCTTGTGATTGAACATCAATAAAATTAATTAGTCTCCTGTTTAACTTGACATGTCTATACATAGCCCAAATAAGTAATCATATAATTGGGTAATTAAGTTAAATAAATCCATCAAACTAATTGAAAAATAAATAACGAACATGTTCAACATGCAATTTAATTACTAAAAGAACATTAAACCTGTTAACGTGTCTGTAGGGCTAAGAAAACAATTATTTTTGTGTCACCATTGGTTGCATGATATCAACACACATAATAAACCCCAATCATGCAGAGTAGTTATGTCATGTCCATTGCTGCCAAGTCTACTTAACAAAACCGCAGGCAATAAATCATACTTAAAAAATTTCTCAAGATCAAGTGGAGTACTGAGTCACCTGAACTTCAAAAGGATCACTAGAAATCATTAGACGCTCAAAAATCAACATGCTAGCTCCATAAGCTATCAAACAATCACGCTCCATTTCACCTACTCTAAGTCCTGCAAAATGAATTGTTATCAAAATTGAGTCTGCTCCTAGAGCGAAAAGAAATTCACGAAATATCTTGATGTAGATAATCAAAACCTCCATTTCGAGCTCTCCCCTCAGTAGGTTGTCTAGTTAGCATGACACGTGGTCCACTACCTCGAGCATGCATTTTGTCTAAGACCTAAACATACAAATTAGGCTGCACATCACCAACTAAACAAATCCACAATAAAAATTAAGGTAAGTGATCGTGGACGAGTCTCCATCAATATTGCATCTATATATAAACTAGCATGCACATCATGTGTGGTAAAATTGTACAGACAATACCGCAGCTGGCATGGACTAGGAATGTACTCAGAATCCGTAAATATAATGGCATTATATTGCATGTAAATATAATGGCAGTCGGATAAACGTATTAGCTTGAAAGGGGTAAAAGCATAAGACAAAAATAAAATGAAAATTAAATCCTTAGCATCACGTGGCATAATGCATTATTGCATGGGATCTATGCTCAAGTAACTGTTATTTGTCTAAATCACATCTGGGTAAATAGCTATAACTTACATAGAGCAATCTAGGAATAAAAAACAAAGTCAAGACGTTGGAGCATAATGGAGAAAAACCTCACCATATGTTTTAACTTCTGGTAATAAATTGGGCCCATGAAAATGTATGCCTGTAATGGGCAACCTGTGATGCCTGAAGAAAAATATTAGGGATATTAGGCTTCCACCAACTCATAGGCCAGTAGAATTCTTTGGACCACAACAAATTGTCTTGCTACTGCAGGTATTTCTTAACTTGATTAAAGCACGTTTTCCTTCACTTAAAAATTTGAAATGAATTTCCTACAACTATCCATGTGAGATGACATCGCCAGCTATAGCAGTCTAAAGTGTATAAGCAGTAGAACCTGAATAAATGAAGTCCTTGCCATTGTAGCTAAAACCATGATGGACAAGGGTTTCACTGTCACACAGCAAGAAAAAGGTTTTAATAACATGAATCTAGGATACTCAGATAGGAGGAGCGAAATAAACCAAGTTACACATAAAGATAGAGCACCTTATTGCTTCAACCCTGTCAGCATGACCACTCGGTTCTCCAAAAGCACTACCGTAATGAAATCTACCACATGAGACCCCAGCTTTACCTCCAAGAAGTTCTATCATCTTTCCAACTGTCATTCGACTAGCCAATGCAAAAGAATATACAAACATTAATCAACAATCTCTAGTCTGCAAATAGGAGAACGAAAACAATTACTGTGAACAGGAGAATAAAGAAAAATTAGATACTGGCCAAAAAGATCATAATTAAAAAAATTAAAAACACACACAGAGACATGTACACGTACACGTGATTTCCATGAGTGTCAAATCATTTTTTGACGAGGTGTAGCAATGCAAACATGGCAGATTGCCTAAATTATCACCTTTTTCATCTCATTCCCGTAACTCACAGTACTCACCACTTTTAAAAGAGCAGGACACTATTAATTTACTAATGTTGCAACACAGGACATCCATACTGTTTCCGCTGACAATCACTAGAGATGAACATGTGGCACATGCACCCAAACAGATGCTTGTATAGAAGTACCGAGTCAAAAATCTTTATGTATACAAGTACCCATATTCTTTGATGATTGATTAAAAATGATAAAAGATATAAAAGAAACAAAAGGCACCTGTCATGGCAAGGACCTAAACAAATATATACAACATAAAATGGAAAAAAAAATTATTTTGAATGCAAACGATGCACTTCAATAGCTTCGCAGCAAAGAAGCCTAGCAAACTAAAAACAAACCAAAGTTAGAAAAAAAATATTTACAACAGAACCAGTATGCAGGGAGCATATGATTTTTGTGAAACAGGTTAATAATCACAACTGCAACTAACTTGTTTCAGTTATGAGAAAGTTAATCTAATTTTATTTAAATTTTAATAAATTTTCATTTTCATTGGGAGAAAACAGAACCAAATTACTCTCTCTCCTTTTTTGTGATCCAAAATTAATAAACTGTTGGAGGGGAAAAACATTACCTTGGAAAGCCATGAGGGTTCATAATCAAATCAGGGCAAATGCCTCGTTCAGAAAAAGGGAAATCTTCTTGTTGAATGATTGTTCCACAAACACCTTTCTGCCCATGTCTGCTACTAAATTTGTCACCAACCTGAGTAAATAACCAAAACAAAATTACGACCACAGGCATGTAAAAGGCAAAAGATTTTGCAATAAAAACTCCAAATAAGACAGAATAAACCATTTACCTCAGGCCTACGAGTATGGCGAATTATGAATTTGATACATAGATTATTATTCCTATCTGAAGAGAGAGCAACTCTATCAACCACGCATGATTCTCCTTCAGGCACTTTGAATGTCTGACTGGTATTGCGATATTTGCTGGATATTGAAAAAAGGATGAGTGACAATAATGCTAGGTTATAAACAACAAACTAATCAGCAAAATTACTCACATATTTCTCAATTGTGCAGTAGACATTAACGGTCCCCTTGTTTCTAACGGGGACTCCTTTTTGATATAGACATTGTTTAGTTTAATAATTTCCCCAGGAGCAGCAAGTCCATCATTATCCAACACCTACACAAATGACAAAAAGCAAGTAAATATAAGTGGCCTTTGATTTAAAACATTAAGGAAGAATCATCCAATCTTATAGTAAATTATGGCTCATTGCCCCATGTGCATGGCAACCGAAAAATGCTAATTAAAACATAAATATTAACCAAAAAGGGCAAACAGAAGGCAGATAAAAAAAAAAAAATAGGAGACCATTTGAGAATTAAATAATGCTATCACTTTATAAATGGTAGGGAAAAAGCTAAATTAGTTGCTCGTCACAGTATTCATTACCCTCTCATTTTCTTCAGTCTTAGATGGTGGCAATATCCTATCTTGTGCCCCATTCTCATACTTTTGATGAACGGATGCATATCTGTTGATGGACAAAACAGAAATAAGCAATCATAAGAAAGTTACAGCAAATAAATCTATTCAGTAAAAATAATTCGATATGTAATTCTACGATGACAAGAAAACCAGAAATAATAGTCACAAGAACAAGTCGCAGTTTACATACTTCTTCAGAACAATACATCGACCAAAACCACGATCCAAAGACGCCTTGTTCATGACTATTGCATCCTCAATGTCGTAGCCAGTATAACTCATTACAGCTACAGTTGCATTTTGACCAGCCCCCAGTTTATCATAACCAACCTGTGATTAAAATAATTAGCTAAGAAGCCACAATCTCCACTGCATTTATTTTATGCAGCATAATTACCAGCTCAATTGTCCGTGTTGTCAAAAGAGGTCGTTGGGGATACACCAACAGATAAAGTAATGAGTCCATCCGAAATAACTGCAAAAGTCAAGACATTAAAATTATGAGCTATTTGCAAAACATATTCACTTTAATACAGAATTGAACAAATATCAATCACATGAGCGCATGTAAAATTGCTCTAAAATCATATTTCTTACTATACTCAAACAATCAATCAATGCAAAACGCTCCGCATGTATTACTGTGTTTATTCCTTAAAAAATAAATCAATCCCAAAATGTTCAACCCAATGAAGGTGAAAATTAATGACAAACAGGAAACATTACAAAGAAAAGAGCCAGCTCAATATAATAAGCATTAGCTCTGACATATCATGCTTTTGGTTCAGTTTTCCAAATTGAAGAAAGAGAAACTCGGGCAACTTTCTTTTGAATCACACATATATCAGGGAAAAAAAGGAGAAGCACAGAGTTAAATATTTTTCACAAAATAGCTAGGCATCATTCACATTAAACTCATAGACTACTTCCTTCAAAATGGAACAAAATAGCTAAAGCTACACATTGGTTATAGAGTAACTAAACAAAATCATCCACACCATTGGATGTATGACAAGTGATCAACAATCCTTGATTGGTTGAGTAAACAAAGACACAAGATATAATACAGGTTCAGTACGCAGCAGCAACAAAAGTACTATGTAATTTTATTAGACAGTCATGACAGTAATAATTTGTAGCGCACAAGAAAAAATCAATGTAAAGTTTGATAAAGATTTTAGGTATTTAGGCACAACAAATAATAATTGCGGATTGTTAAAAAAATTATGAAAAAATAACTGCAGCAACATAATAAAACCAACTCGGCATGATAGATAAACATAATAATTATTAAATGGATGGCTGAAAATAATTCATTTCTGCACATTAATGATAATATTTAATGGGGAAAAAAACTTGCCTGGTTGTAGGCAATATTTCCCATGGCTTGCTTTCCCATAGCACACTGTTACACAATTACAAAGAAGAAATCAAGAATGAATATTTTAGTTAATGGAAATAAATCATTCTACATGTTAGGAAATTACAAAATGAAACCTGATACGCATTTATCAAGATTAAATATTTAACAGAAATGCGATATGATATTCTGTGTTAGGAAATTACAAAATGAAACCTGATATGTATTTCTTGGAGATTGATTATGATGAGGAAATGGTATTAGCCCAGCAATAACACCTAATATGGTAAAAGGTTCTATCTCAATATGAGTCGTCTCAGGTGTAGCCTCTGCTTCATATAAAGCTATCTGTAAAACAAAATAAGTTATCCGTCAAAAATCCATCATATATTGAGTGCCAAATCTACCCTAACCTTGTTTAGATGGGATATGTCATGGTATGGTATAGTATGGTAATTAGTATTAACATGTTTGGCAGGGCATGTTATGGTTTAATAAATTTTTGATAGAGGGAGAAGTCTCAAAAAAAAAATTAAATATTTAATTTTGATAAGAGAGATGAGATTGGGATTATATTATGATATAATGGGAGTCCTAAAAATTAAAAGAGAGTAATAAGCAAATAAATTATAGTGAACTATGATGAACCACCAAATTGGTGGTTTAAAAATCAAGGTGAACCATGAGTTTACCATCAAATGCCATACCCATGGGATGGAAATGTTCCCAAACGCTTGGCCAATACTAAACCATATCATAACACCCCCCAACCATCATCCAAATAAGGGTTAAAAGAGTTGGGAATTTTCAAGAAATAGCAGCTAATGGACTCCGGAGATTACCCACCAAAGCATTGTTCTCTTCATTAACATCAAGATATTCAATTAATCCCTCGCGTAAAAAGTCATCGAATGTACGAACTCCATCCTAAAGAGAAGAACACAGCAAATCACTTAGAACACAGTAAATCACGTTTGAAGCAGTAATTCTTTGTGCAGAAGACAACATGCAGATAAAACTCACCATCAATTCTTTCATATGATGCTCTTTAATCCTCGATACACCTTTATCTGCAATAACTAGTGGACGACAAACTCGACCTCCATCAGAAGCAATGTACACAGTACACTGGCCATCATAATTTTTGTCACGAGTTCAGTTAGTAATAATAAGCCCCAAGAAACGGAAAGCTCAATTACCAAAATACAAAATCTAGAATTCCAGCTTTCCTCAATTTCTTTACACAAAAGATGTACAGAAGTAGAAACCAAAGTTTCAAGATTCATCTAAAATAATCACATTTTACTTGCTGAGTCAGTGCATCAAGATAATTGATATAAAATCTTAGCCGTTATAGGATTTTAAAAAACATTTTACAATTGAGATTCAAGCCTTTATTCAGATCTACAGGTCACCAGAATTCTTCATCAAATCAGAACATCTTTGATTCACATTAGAAAACTATTTTTACATGCCAATACTCTTATCTCTCTCTCAATTTTGATGATCACACAACTAAGTACAGTTATTTCCTAGTTTTGTCAGGTTTCAGGATTTCAATGTTTGTCCTCTATTAGCTGACCATAGCGGAAACCAGATTGTGGTTTCACAATCATGTGCTTGTTAGTATTTTACATCCACATTCAGATCTATACCTCAAAATCAGATTTCTCAAATGAAATCTAACCTACCCTGTCCTGCATCTGAACCATGAACCATGAACCATGAAGTATGTCCTAAATATTATACACATTAAAACAAACTTCATATTTTGACAGATTTTCCTAATATATATGACAAAAGATATTACCTGCTTTGCATTTACAAAGACACTCAGAAACTCCCCAATTTTGCCAGCTCTGCGCAGCTTTCTGAGGGCATTAACAAAATGCTGAAAAGCAATTTAGGCGGGATATGAAGAGGAAAGTTAGTAGAGCCAACAGAAATTACACATATTTATACGCATCCATCCACCTCATTGAAACCAAAAATTACCTGTGGCCTCCTGTGCTTGCCAAGAATAAGCCCATTGAATATAACCAGAAAAGAATTTGGCGAGTGAAGCTCTTCACCTGAGAGAAGCTCCAAGTCTTCAACGCCCAAACAATAGCACTATGGCAGCAAACATCATATTCCTACAGTTATTTTTTCTGAAATGTGCAAAGAAGCATACATGCATTGTTCATACCCAAGTACATAGATAGATATTAATGAAAATGAAGCACCACAATTCTACGCAAAAGAAGTGTTGGACTCAGGAGCCTCTTATCCGACAGGAATTTAGAATTGTTAACTGATGTGTACCAATTTGTTAGCAGATCTGTTATTTGGTGACTTGAAGTTTTGTTGTAAAGACTAGTATAAAAGAAGGATCTTAATGTAATCTTGGAGTTAGTGGTAAATGAATAAAAATATTATTTGTCTCTCTACAAATTCTATTCTCTCTGCCTATTCCATCCTTCTCTGTTAGAAATTTCCGAATAGGATCGAGTCACAAGACAATCGGGGGGGAAGCCTCTCTCGATTAATTTCCCTTTTCCTTTGTCCCGATTCTTAGGACAACCTATTTTGAATATTTCAATCTCTTCAAAGAGAGAATGAAACCTTAGAACTCGTTGGGAAGAGAAGTTCTAGACCTCTGTTATTTTCTGTTGAAATATGGCTTAGGAATTTTTATTCATCTAGTCCCTAAAATAGGACAGAGTTACTACAATAATAGGAAACTATTTTTTAGATTCCATAAACAGAAACATGAAAGATTCATGTACTAGAAAGGAAACAAAATAAAAATAAAATCAATCAACAATTATTTCAGACCTAAGCCTGTCTGAAAACACTGACATAACGCCTAGAGTAGGCCCGGCCTACAAAGGCATCCATAACCATAACATTCTCCTTCAAATTATTTCTCTTCTCCTCTCCAATCTATCTATTCTCTTCTCTAACATTCTCTAAATCTTCTTCTTCATGATTTCTTCTTAATTTCCCTTTGATTACCATTTAATTAGTTGTGGAATTTCTTGTGCAGGGTTCATAAAAACAACAATTTTTCCCAAGCATATATGTTCGTGGACTTCATCTCAAATCATAAAAGACTATCATCAAATCTGTTCAAGACTTCAAAAAATTGAGTTTGAGTGCCAGACATAAAAAAACTGACCAAATATTTCATCACAGATTGGTACAGAAAAGAAAAAAAAAATACAGTGAGCAGGGCAATTACACACATGTCGAAGATTTCATAATGGAAGAAGATGGGGAAAAGGTGGCTTTATATTTGGGATTGCTAACAATACTGAAGAAAAATGCCATCCCCATTTAAGTGGAATTTGGGTAACTTGACTATCTTATTGGAAGAATTGGCACAACTGATCTCAAATGGGAGTTTCAAGGTCGCAAATGAGATGAATGTGTCTTACTATGAAGTTAATGAGGAGCAAGAAGAGCAAAAAATTAACCAAGGAAAGAATCTAGTAGAGACCCAAGTTCCCACAAGGAGTACAAATAATACACAATCTGTCCAACACATCCCAAGAACATATCCAATGACTTGCAGGAAGAAAAAATAAATAAATACTTATTTGACTCGACAATGACCAAAGGACCCTTGTAAACAAGAGCTTAACATCTAATAAGTGACAACAATCTTGTACATTCACTATAAAACGTAATCCTACAGCCTTAACTGCCGCAGAATATACTTTAAATATAATTCTACACAAACAAATATCAGATTATGCCACCCTTGCCAGGAAGATATATCCAGATTACTCTACATCCTCATTAATTGTTTTCCTATGATAATATTAAGCAAAAGTAACTCATCCAGAGGCATGCAAACATTATCTGGAACATGTCATTTACTCTTCATGAAGAAAACTTACCAGAGAAATCAACGGACCCTCTTCTTCATCAGTTGTAACATGAGTCATTAGGGCTAAGTTCTTCACTAGTCCACATGCCTCACCTTCTGGAGTATCACAAGGGCAAAGCATACCCCACTGAACAAAATGCAGAATGGTCAATAAATCATAAAATCTAAAAGGTCAATCATAGAGCATACAAAAACAAAACACAATAATCATCCAAGTCCATAATTTCATCAGGGTAATGCACAGAAATTTACATTACCTGGCTAGGTTGCAAAGCTCTAGGTCCACTTACTTTCCTAGACTTCTCAAATTGTGGTGAGACTCTTGTCATCATACCCAAACTTGCAATAAATGATAACCTAGCCAACACCTTCAAGCAAAGAATTTTCGATCAGTTTATTTTATACCAACATAGAAATGTGAAAAAGGGAAATGGTAGTCAAAAAGGACAAACCTGTGTCATGCCTTTCCTATGCATTTTAAATCGTTTGACATCAAAGTTCCCGGTAGAAAGTGTCCTTTCTAGTCCATGAGTAATATTATTCCTGATCAAAAACTGAAACAGAAACTCATTTAGTGAGAAGGTAGCCAATTGTTGTGAAATGGAAGCCTTACAAAAATAATAAGAAGAAAGAATCACAATCAAAGACAACATATGAACAAAAAGTTCCTTAGATTTCATTAACAACAATAAAATACTAGCCTTAACAAATGAACAAATTTCAGTTAAAATGCCCCCACCTAGAAAAAGAAAGTAGGCTATGAATCACACTTCTGCATGTAAATGCATTCTGTGCATTAAAAAAGCAAAAGTCACGCAGGATATCACTGTCAGGAATCGAACAATAATATATGAGACCAATATGTAAAAGCATTTCAAAACATTATGCAGGACAAGTAGAGCACTGAGTTGGCTCTGATTCACATTTAGCACTCCACATAAAATCTGCCTGTGTCCGTTACGATGATAAATAATTTCACGATCAATTGAAGCCATCTCAGTTTATAATTAAAGACAAAAGCAAATCCTCATACAGAGGTCATTGATATAACTGAAAACGACACATCATCATTCAGAAACCAAGCCAAGTTCAAAATACAGGCAATGGATATCCAGATTCCAGAGTTCAAAGCAGAAAATTATTTGGCTAGTAAGTGTATGAAAGTAGTGGACCCCAAAACTACAAATGTCTTCAGTCCTTCAGTGATGCAACCATATGTTGCTTGCCAACAATCTATTGAACACTTTGGTGTTGATTAATTCTAGGTCTCTCAAATACAATGGTCACAAGATCTGTAAACATCACCTGAAGAAATGGAAATGTGTGACAAAGAAAAGTGCAAGACAGAAATGGACAACTTGTATAATAGCACTTCTACTTACACATATCTATGAGTTCATATTACAGCATTACAATTTTTCTGAGGAAAATACATAAATCTTTATTTTGAGATTGGCTTCACATATACCTAAGCTTTGCACTCATAAAATCCACCATTTACCTTCAAAAAAGAAAAAAGAAAAAAAAAATCCACCACTTACTTGGATAAAATCAAACCTGCTGGATCGGTTTTGTTTAGTAAGCACATTATCTATTGTTCTCTGAACTTCAGTAATCATTGTCTTAAATAAATCCTACAAGATAAAGCCCAAATAAGCGAGGTGTACAATTTTAGAGCAACAATGAGCTGGTATGTATAGCTTTTACCACAAGCATATGATTCGTAACACAAACCTCAAAGAGTAGAGAAATTAACTGGCCAGATAGCTCCAGTCTCTTGTTGCCCACATAATCCTAAAATATTGAAAAAAAAAAAAAGAATGAAAAGAAGGTTTAAAGAAATAAATCACAAACAACCTGCACACATGCACAAAATCATTCCTAGATGTGAAATATCCTCAATATGAAAATGATCTGAAATGGATCACAGATTTTATGAGACAACACACACACAAAAAAAAAAGACAGTTGGAATTACCAACTTGAAGTAATCCATTTACTTCAACATGCACCCCTTCTTGCACAAAAAACA